>VNWY01000053.1:4695-110193 GCA_009869845.1 Pseudachorutes palmiensis | reverse complement strand
GGCTCTTCTGCTGGTGGGAGTGAAGGCTCTTCTGCTGGTGGGAGTGACGGCTCTTCTGCTGGTGGGAGCGACGGCTCTTCTGCTGGTGGGAGCGACGGCTCTTCTGCTGGTGGGAGTGAAGGCTCTTCTGCTGGTGGGACTGAAGGCTCTTTTTGTGGTGGGAGTGAAGGCTCTTCTGCTGGTGGGAGGGAACGCTCGTCTGGTCGTGGGAGGGAACGCTCGTCTGGTCGTGGAGGTCGTGGACCTGGTGTATATGTTGCTGGCAGCCTTTCCAAAACAACAACGACTCTTTTTGGTAGTACTAATTTCAATTTGGGTTTCTCTGCTGGTGGGGACTCGCCAACAGTTTTCTGTGATACTGGTGGTGATACTGAAGGTGGTGCTGGATAGTTGCCATTTGATTGAGTTGCTACTTGATTAGCATTGCGTACTTGAGTACTACTGCGAATCAAGTGATTCCGCTTAGTAGAAGATGGTGAAGGCTGAGTACTGCTGCGAGTGTTGATCAAGCACTTCCGTTTAGCAGGAGATGGTGAAGGCTGGGTACTACTGTGGTTGTTGGGCAAACGCTTCAGTTTAGTAGGAGGTGATGAGGGCTGGGTACTACTGTGATTGTTTGGCAAACGCTTCAGTTTAGTAGGAGGTGATGAGGGTTGGATACTGATGCGATTGTTGGGCAAGCGCTTCAGTTTAGTATGTGGTAAATTCTGCGGAGCGCCATCTTTAACAACAGTAGCATCACTATTTGCTTCCACACCAGCAGATTTCTTCACCACTAGTTCGTCTATAGTCCTCGGAGAGACGCCAAACTTAACTAAGAAGTCATATATGTAGCCATATTCCTCATAGATATTTTCTTGACAGTTGCGAATAAACTGTCCCAGCTCTCTCGTGGCCTCCCGGACTGCAGCACATAGTGTAAACTCCTTCACCATAATTCCTTCCAGAGTTACAGAACAGTCAGTAATTTCCCCCAAAATTGCCTGGAGAGGTGACACAGAAGCAGGGATCGCCGGCCTTATTAAAAGTTTGGGACCATCAGTGCCCTGTAATTTCAAGCAGATCAATTATAAACAACCGATGCGAAGTTAGATTAACTTTGTGTAATGTTGTGCCTTACCGGAAATGGAATAAATAGCCCAGTGAACGCTATTTTGGAAGGGAGTTGTTGTGCTTTCAGTTCCACAAAGATATCACGAGCTCCATCCATTTCCGGGTGCATCAAAAGTGTAGGATGGTGGTAGATAGTACTAATGATGCTCCGCCACAGCGTATTTGTGTAAGGAGAGGGTACCAGGGTCACCTGACCTTTATCGTTGACGATTGAATCCAGCATTTTATAATACGGGTCATAGGTCAGACGTATCCTCGGTTTTGTCTAGAAAACAAACCTTTGAATACCTTATTTTATGTGGAATTAAATGTAGAAATGTTACCTTTGACCTTCCGGGAGAACTTGGCTCAGGATGATGTAAGAAAATTAGAAAGTTTCGTTTTCCCTGTTTTTCTGATTTTCTTTCCAAAATAAATTCAATCCCGCCAACACGAGTTCCTGTTGTGCTTCCTCAAGGGAGGCAAAAGTCAGGTGTGGGGCAATACGAGAATTAGAGAAATTTGGAATAAAACGTTTATTCAACAGTTTTCGCCCATTTTTAAACAGTTCTTGACCTCTTGACCTCTTGTAGAATTCAAAGAAGCATTGGGCACCATTTATATTGACATTCATCACATTCCTTGACGGATTTTTTACATTTCTGGAGTGTTCTTGATTGAATTGATTCATCCGGATTTCCCTTGATGATTGATACCTTTTGCCCGCACGGGAGAATTAATAAACCAAAGGTTTTCGTTTTCAGCATTTTCTAAAAATTTTCATTTTCTTTGAGTATTATTTTTGGAACTTTTTCAGAAACTATTTCAAGTACAACTAATGTCGAGTTGAGGTTAATGGGGAAATTAATGATTCATTAAATTCCCTCATGATGCAATACGTAGCTGAACTTAAGTGGGATTTTAGTGATTTTGTTGATTAGAAACTCACTATTACAATTACAACTAACTAGCGTCATATGGAGCGTTTTGCAAGTAAAATCCGGGTTTGATGATGTGATGACGATCTCCATAATAAAAGAATGATTGACGTTGCATAATTGTTGAATCATTCTAAAGTTTCAATTGTAAAAATTCTATTGTAAAAGATATTACATAAATGGTATGAAAAATACTTATAGGCTTTTCAGGAGGATTCAAAACTTTATGCAAAAACAAAACAAAGCAGCATGGCTTAAACTTGTCATCAGTGCCCGGGACGCAGCAGTTCACGTCGACGTGGACTGTTGCGTCCCGGGCAGTTCAGATGAGGATACCTCATGCTGCAAAGGAGAATGCACCGAAGTCTACAACTCTGAACGAGGAAGTGCCGACAAAATTTGTACTATGTAAAAGTAATGGATATAAATCACACTTTCAACCTGGACTTTTCACGAAATGCTTAGTCCAGTTTTAGAATGTGTTTATTGTGGGTACTACTATGATCATGAATCCCCATTATGAAAGCATATTGTTCAATTCCATTGGAACCAGGTCCCACTAATCAATCAAATCTACTTGAATTTTAATGCTTCCTTTTATGAATTTAATATTTAACGATTCTAGAACTATTCTATACTATTCCCATTCCCAAAAGGAACGAGAAAAGGTCGATGATCCCGGCAGAAGTTTCTTTTCCGGGAGACATTTATTAATCCTAGGATGAAAGCGGTGTTTACCAGAAACTTTTGAGGCGTCGTCGTTCTGAAAGACTCGTGTGTTGGTCTAGATTTCATTTCCGCTAGACTACTGTGAGAAATTGCGTAAAGCTTCGCCGCCGTCTGAAATAAAATAATATTTGTGTTTTCCCAAATTTTGCAAGCTATTGCGACATAATAATGACAAAAGTAAGGGAATTCTATTTCCAGTTTTGGCACATGAAATCTCATGAGAAAAAGTAACATTTTGTTCCTGTAAATTAAAAGGATCATGTTCCATTGTTCGACCTTAGTTTTGTCCACGTGATTCCCAGGCGTATTTCCCACACGTAATTTTCCAATATGCACAAGCACAGGTATGCGATAACGTTTTGTCGCCTGTCACCATGAGAGACTGACTGATGAGCTATAGCTCAATTTTTAAAAGGAGGACATGGTGCTTTATCTATTGTTTGCAGACCATTATAACCTGACAACAAAAGAACTATTCTCGGATCCAATGATTAATTGTATGGGCTTTGGCGTCATTCACTTTTTACTGCAGAAATATCTGCTTTACGTATACAAGTTACTGAGAATAAAAGCTTTTTTTATCATCACAAGAGCCCGTTGACTCATCTCTTCAAAGATTTCGGCGATTTGATCCAAATTCTAGTAAAGTAGGACGTAGCCCTTGGGTTCTATTGCTGCAATTCCAAGTAGCTTTAATATGACGAATTTTACGGCCCCGTCCAGGTGGCGGTGATGCAAATTCATTGTCCTTTGACACTTTTTTTGACGTGTTACATGGAAATCTCAAAATGGAAATGGAGCAAAGAACTTCGATCCAGTTGCAACGCATACGGGGGATCTTTCATCTCGTGGAAAAGTTGGCACGCGCCGTCCAAACGGCACCACGGCGTTTACACGATGTTTGCCAAAACGGATGAAGGAGCACACATTAGGGTGAAAGCCATTTGCGAAATTCTAGGAACCTTCCTAGAAGTTCATTTGAGCATGGACTTTGTTATCATCATTCATAATCACTTCAATCATTGTCAATCATCCTGACACAAGGGACGTCATGTGCCATTTCCAGGCAGTCTTCGATCCCCGTCCAATAACCAAAGTTCAAACGGGAACTTTCCCTTCCGATTGATGATTATGAGCATAGTATGAGAATTCCAAATTCCAATCAGGAAGCGTAGTTATTTAGGATCTAAAGTGTGATGAATGGCGTCTCTAGAATGTTGTGTTTTTCCTCTGGAAATACAGAACCACAAAATCTTAGAAAGAGTTCAAGGAATTGTTGACAATATTAATTAGAAGTGCTCCAAAGTTTAGTTGGAATTATCTTTGTTTTCGTTGGAAAGACTAAAGTCCACGTAGTTTTGCACACACGGGAACTTTTCACGAGCATGATGGGAGGCGGAGAAGCTTTATAAAAGTGGTTCCCCAGCACGTGGAGGTTCATCAGTTTGAGACTGAAAGTCGCCGTGAGAACTTCATTTAACAAGCTACGTCTAAACGACGCTCAACCACCACACAATACAAACAAGCAGAGCCAATTAGTGCGAAATAATCAAGGTAATTCCCAACTGGTCTTGGAAATAGACGTAACAGGCTTGTTGTTAGAAAGTGTCGTCGTCACGGCTTCATGCGACGCCAAAAGAAGGCAATGGAGCCCAGTGAGGCGCACAGTTACTCAATTGTCTCCAACTGTCTTTGCACTTAAAAAAATCTCATTGTTGCATCCAATTTCTATTGTTACGCTCCTTCTCTCTTACCTGTATAAGGGATTTGCAATTTATAACTAAAAGAGAATTTTGCAACATTATTTCAGGCCCCAAGCACCTGCGATCACCACCCACCTCACTCGAAAAATCCCAGAATTATTCACCGTCTCCGAAGTCATGAGTTCCACTTGTGTCCTGTCACCCAACGCATTCAAAACCACGCCAGCATCCGCTCCTCCACGTGAAGCTACTTCTTCCGGAGGAATGGCGACGCACCATGAATTCAATTCACATCCAGCACTTCGAGGCTGGACTTCACCTCCGACATCATCAATGGACAACTACAACCCAACTGCTAACGAAATTATGCGCGGGTCAGTGACCTTGCTCAGCGCCCACGGACCCCAGCGTGTCCTCCTGTCAGTGATCCGAACAACCGTGGATCATTTTGCACTCGTCTACCCTGACAACAGGTAAATGTCATTTTCTTCTATTGAAATTTTCCTTTGTGTGTGTGGGCCTTTTCGAACGAAATGATTCACCAAATTGACGTTGTTGGAAATTGTAGCCTCTTAAGGGCAAACAACTCGGCAAACAAAAGCGTGATGATGACACATCCACGAGTATTTGCATAATTTTATCTCACTTGCTGGTTTCCTTTGCGGTGAAATCTATACACTGACCGTCATCATGTCCATTCTACTGACACATGTCGTCAGAATTTCCTAGCTGAGGGCTAAAGCATGATGATGAACACGAACTGAGAGTATGTGGATAATTAGCTCAAATAACAGCCATCATGCGGAACATATTGTGAATTTGGAATCCATTATAAATTAAAAAGGTTAGCTTATAGGGAATTGTGTCGGGAGAAAGCGGAGAATTTAATTAGTGACGACGACAAAATGGCTGGGAGCTGGGATGCAGGTGCTGAATTAATGGGATCACGTGCTCTTCAAGATGGACGACTTTTGCAATTGTTCATTTCCGTCGTTTTGTAAAAATTAGATTCAGAGTTCCATGGCATTAATGGCACATAATTCTTACGAAGCGCAGTAGTGCAGAAATTTAGCATTTTGTGGAGTGAGTGACCTTCGTGGTTCTTGACTTTTTAGCGTCTTCTTGGTTCGTTAGCCTTTCATCCTATCATCTGAGGTTTTAATCTTTTCATGTTTATTTTGCATATGAACTTTGGCACATTTGTTTGTCCCATTTTCTCTTGGTAAGTTAATAAACTTTGGAATAAAGCTGACCATGCTGACCATTGATGGCCCCAATTCTCCATTGCATTCTTATCCATTTTGCAAAATGCACTTTGGACTTCGCACGGCTCTATCACACCGGCAATGTGTCAACAAAAGAATCATTGTGCAAGTCTCTTTGCCGTTAATCATTCGTTTAAAGGATAAAGAAAGGATTTAGAACCAGACTAGCAGCATTCCTTTCGTATTTATGACAAGATGCAATTTCTGCAAGTTAACAGTTACGCGCAGAAGTTGAATCCTGTTTACTGTTGAGCATATAGATTGAATGGAAATGGAATATTGGCAAAAAGTAGCGACTGTTAATCAACATTCCAAGCCTCGTGGGTGCTTTATCGATTTCGGATGCTCGCTTCCATGATTTTAATGTAACTGGGCAATAAATGGAAATGGAAGTCACCTTCGAATCAAAGTTCAAACTTCATAATTTTCCGGAATAAGTAAACAACCCTCAAATTACGAGTTTTATAAACAATGGGAACGCAAACTTCCACGCCCACAAAGACATCGTAAAAGTTTTTTAACGTTTCACCAATTGCTAAAAGGCACAGAGGCCATCTGCCACCAGACTTCCTTTTAGACAATGAAATGGGAAATAATTAGGTACATATGGGAAGGAAGGAGGTAGCAATTTGGCGTTCCCAGTGGATGCCATATTTGATTGATTTCCGATGTGCATATGTTGCACGCGACTGTCAAGGGCAAGACGTTTTTGTTACGAATGTATGCAAAAATCACAAACTTTATAAACTGGTCATGCATTCATTTCGTGGGAAACACTCGAGGGAAATCAGTAGTAAACCATTTTGTTTTTTTAATGGCTTATACTTTGGGTAAATATGAAAGTCAACAACCCTAGGAGTACTAGAGTCCAATTGAAATGGTTTGATTGGCAGTTGTTGATCGATTGAGAATTAGATGAAGGATAATGAACTTCAAACTAGAGATTAGTTTCAAGGATATATCCTAAAATTTACTAAATTTTAGAAGCCTTCAACTCATGGTTTCTTATTTTATTTTCAGACGTAAGATTCAGAACTTGAAACCTGCTGGATGCATCAATCTCCGAAGCGTCACATGCGAAGAAACCGTCCTTGGGAATGGAATCGCTGGATTAACACTTCGGCCAAAGGTAAATCCCACAAATTAATAATTTCGAGTGCCACATCATCCCCTGGGGATTTACTCATGTGTGACTAATAGAGTGACATTGACATAGTAAATGGATTTTACGTAATCTAATTTCCCCGGATTTCCCAATTATCCAGAGAACTCTGCCCTTTACCCCTATGATCATAAACCCCACGCATTTCAATGGAAACGGGAATTTGACCTAATTTTAGACTTTCCACAAATGTGGAGAATTGGGAATTTATGGCAAATGGGTATATTTTATGGAATAATTTTATTTACAATACCACCGATCTTGAACTTTGTCCAATTCTTTCCAACCGAATGAGTCGTAGAAGAATAGCTTGAAGGGAATTAATGCAAGTAGGTGCTATATAATGGAAATTAACCAAATTTGCAATATATAAGCATAAAATGGACATTAAAAGACAGCCCACACACTGGGAAATTAAGTTCCCACGATAACTGCCTTTAAAAGCGTTTTAGACGACAAGGCATTTCACTACAGAGAGATTTTAACTATTGGCAAAGTGTATTAAGTTACTACTCTAAGGCAAAAGGCCATTGTGGTATTGCGATGCTTTTGTGACTCAATGAAGGGAATGAAGGTCACGGATTGGTCTCTTGTCGATGAAGATTATGGCACTTATGAAGAGGAACTCATGAGGACACAAACAAGAGAATTTTATGCTAATTGACATAAGGAAATCTCAATTGGTAATCAACTTGGCTAAAGACGAAAGTTTTCCTGAAGCATTTTAACAGTTTCAACGGCACAAGCAAGGGCCATATCATGTTCCTGTTTAAAAAAAAATGTTGGGAGTAAGCACACGAGTCCACGTGTTATAAACAACTTATCCCATGCGTAGAAAAGAGAACAAATATTTTGACAATTTAATTAAGTTGACGTAGTTTGATAATGGATCCTTGCTTTCTCCGTAAGACGACTGCAGGCGCAGTTTGTTATTTCGCATTTGACCCAGTTAACGCTTTCCTGTGGTTTCAAATGTGATGAAATGGAGTCAAAGGACTTATGTTGAATGGGGTCAAAACTAATAATTCTAATCGCAAGTGGATCAGAGAAATCAGCGTGTGTTAGGGCCGTGTGTTCCAGACATAGAAGCTGGAAGTGATAATGCTGTAATGCTGACTAGGCCATTCATAAAAATAGAAACATTAAAGTTAATCATCTGACGATAAGGGTCATCTCATGTCCTCCATGATGTTTTCCCCAGTAGACAGACGTGTCTTGTAAGATTATATTAAGTTACATATTGAAGGCTCTTTCAACAGAATGAGGTGATTAACGCCCATGTTTTTTCTGTTTTTCCAGAAATGTGACACGTCCTCGGCTGCTTTGACCTTCATCTGCCAAGAGGCATTTCTTCTGCCACAATGGATTGACGCTATGCAACCGCTGCAACCGACGAAGCGCAACATCCCGAAGAAATGCTCTTTGCCTTCATTGGAGGAAGAGGAGGAATGAAATCCTAGAGAGAATTTTGAGCCAATCACCGTGGAGCTTTCTCCAGATTCACGGTTAACGTCACCTCTTCTTTCAGCGTCACCTTTAACATTTTCGACGCGTGTACATCTCCCTTGGATTCATCTGTCGTCATCCGCACTCTCCTGCTGCTGCGGTTCAAAGTTCAGACTTGTTTTCTTCAGACTTGCGGCCTAATCGCTATTGACATTTTCTCACTAGAGAGAATAAGGGCAAGGGTCATCGAGCTATAAATTCACACACCAAGTGTCACCTGGGAAGCTCATGTCACCTCGAAGCGTAAACATGGATACAGGATACAGGAGCTCATTTTTGTAGATGATAAAAGGGTCACGACATGATAATGGTTGTTTTCATGTGTAGCTTTTTGTATTAAGTCATTAGTTCCTATAACCTCTAAAGGGAGGTTTAGATTAGCACCCTAGCTGTAATATTCGATAAGGTTTCTCTGTTGCTAATTGCATTTTACATTTGGAATGCAACACTGCACAGGAACAATGGGGAATTATTACGATTCTTTAATTTAGAAAAACACACACTTATTACCAATTAAGACGGTGTGCTTATAAGGTACATTTAGACATTATACATTGGTGAGAACCTTGAAAGTTCGACCAACCAGAAAGCGACTTTGTGTTAAAAGCAAAAATGTTAAACGAAAGTGAATTGAATTCACTTTTTAAACATTTTTTGTTCAATTGCTGTAATTTAAAACCTCTTTTGTACACTCATTGCTTTACGTTTTTGTACAGAATCAAACTAGTTTAGATTTAAATTAGATTGAAGTAAGCTGACCAGATTGACAAAACAAGTTGTAGCTTGTTTAAATCAATATCTGCTTAATCTGTGGTTTAGTAAATACGTTTGAACGATTGAATTGTCTATATCTGAAGAGTTTTTATTTACAGCAACGTGTTGGTGACTTTGTTTTGACAAGTGGGGAGATTGAATAAGTCGGTCATTCACTTTCGTATATTAGCATTTTAGCAGGATTTATATCTCAATCTGGAGCAAACTGGTTGCAATTAAATTCGCAGCTGTGTTGCTACACGGAGCAAGGTTACAAAAATAAATTGTGATTAGTTAAACACCTTGATATATAATCAACATAATCTTGTTTATTCAGTGACTCTCAGCGTAAAAGATTTGGAGTGTTTTGAAAACTTTTCCATTGTTGAGCTTATCTTCATAACATAATGGAGATTTCCATTCGTAAATTTTCCAGTCGTTCTGGAATCTGGGAAATGTAGATTTTTATGAGAATTTGGAAATTATTCCTGAGCAGGGCGCGGGCGTGGAGAGATTGTCGTTGATTGAACTTCTTCGGTAGGACGAGGAGTGACTAGAGTGGGACGAACACCTTCGGAGAGAATGACTGTGCGCTCACGCCTGAGCCTTTGGAGCTCTGTCATGCGCTGTCGATAGATATTGTCAATCACAGGCTCGGCCCAACGAGGATCCAAGGCGCTGTTAATTTTCTTCCGAATGGGTTCAACATCCTTTCCTAATTTGGTCTCACAATGGTGACGACAGAACTCGAGGGTACATTGACTGGGAGCAATGGATGGCCAGATTTGTTCAAAGGTGTCTCCTCCACGTGGGACGAATATGGGCTCGTTTAAATTGACACGAACCTCAGTCCTGAAAGCCAAAAGTGGAGTGATGAGAGGGATTGAAAAGATTGGGCAGAGTTCAAGTAGTAGAGGTTCGATGGTCAAGTACTTACGGAAATGCAGTATTGAATGCGTAGTGGGAAAGGACCTCTCGAAACCGTCGCTTCAACGCAGGGTCGTCATTCCCAACGTAACAGAGAGTAGCACCAATGACGTGGGCGGCAATGCGTAGAATCCGATCGACAGTCTTGACCGTATCTGGCTCCATGTTTTTATAAAGGTCATACTTTGTTCCAACGATTACAACTGGAATATGGAATGGCTCCAGATACTGTTTCTCCCCCTATTTAGAAATTTAGAAATTACATAGACTTTTAAAACAAAGAATTAAAATAATAATTTTTTACTTCAGGGACTTGCTGAAGCCGTTCACCCAAGTTCGCCTCAAGTTGCTGGGAAACTGTAACTGCCGTTGCTTTGTCCATTTGAGGCAACGCCTCTTTAAATCCACTTAAAATAATAATAACATTGGTATTCTGCGTCCTTGATTTATACGTGAATTAAGGTCGAGTGATTTACTCACATGGTAAGCCGTGTGAGGATTGTTTCGAATACTGGCCAGATTGATTGTGGCTGAGAGAGGTCAAGAACGATGACGATAGCAATGCGAGACAGACGACGAGCTCCTTTTAGTGGACAGCCAATCAAATTCTTCTTGAGACGTGGCTCTCCGCCCAACTCCAGCAAGTGACATTCTTCCTTCTCCTGCAAAGACACAATAACAATCTGCGCATGCTCATATTCCATGAGTCGAGTTTATACTCACCATTCTGTTGTTGAGCCTTCGGATGAATCCAAACTGCATTGCCACAGTGGGTCGGATTGGGGCTGTCTCTTTGTTCAAGAAAATATTTTGCAGAGTTGTTTTACCCTATGAGAATTACACCAATTAAAATGGTTTTGCCAATTCCTTCTTATTGTTTAAACTTACGCCTTGTTTACTTCCTACAAAGTACAACGTCGGGATATCTTCAATGTCACGTACGCCATTTTTTGTTCGTGCTTCCATCGCTGCTTCACGCAATGAAGCTCGATAACGCTCTATGGTCATCGGATTCTCGAGGGCATATCTAAAAAATAACGCTTTCAGGGGACAGATTTTACACAGAAGCACAGAAGGGTTTACAATCGCTGCCGTTCAAATTCTTTAAGTTCGTTCCTAGTTCGAATCCGAATTTCTTCATTCGTCTCTGGAACAGGACCAGTAGGAACTGGAGCAATTGAAGCCACGCTTGCACTTGTGGTAGGAGCAACGCCATCTGGGTTATCACGAGCGGCTTTAGCAGCGGCTCTAGCAGCTTCTTCTCGTGCTTCTATGAGCTTCAAAGACCGCTGAAGCATGATGACCAAGTTGATTGACAATTTCTCTAATTTAATGAAACACGAGATGCAACAGCACACAAGAGTTTGCTGGTACTGAATGGATACATGTAGGAGAATTCCAAACAAAAACCTAAACAAATCAATAAGGTAACCAATGGCTACCGAAACCAAATCAAAATCCTCAAAATGAGAAACACTTCTCCTTAGCATTCATCCTACCTGCTACCTCACGAAAAACATTGAACGACGTAATAGAATGACAAAGAGTATGCCATTAGAAGCGTCCATATTTGCATAAGAATAAACCATTTTCCTAAGGTCCTTGCTCAAACTGGAAAATTAGAGACAGATAATCCATCCCTCCATATTCTAACCCTTGAGGTCAAAGATGTTATTAATTATAATGGATACACGGGGTTAGAATGAGTGAATAATGTTGCCTTAATGGAGGATGTCTATATTTTTCCAGCTTGAACAAGTTTTAAATTCCATTTTCTTATTAAACTCTAATTTTTATTTTGTCACTTTACGCGGAATTAATGGGGATGAGGCTGATTCCAAAGAAGGATTTTCCAAATTCGAACTGGACTTTATGGGCTGAACGGTGGATTATGAAAAAGATTCATCAGCACCTCTTCACATCTTAATACGACGACTGGTATAGGAATTAATGTGTAGAAAAGAATCCGAGTATTCCAGTCACCTTATGACCCTCTGAAAGAAACAAAACATATTACTGACTGAATTGATTCAATATTAATTCAATTACTACTACTTACACAATGATGTTGTTGATTGGGATGTGGATGAGCTTCACAAAGAATCCAATGAAGCCCATAATGCAGAAACCAATAGCCGTAGCCATTGCAATTTTCTGGAACTCTAAACATAAAAAATTGCAAAATGTAAATATATGATTATGTATGACATACTGTGCGGGATGACACTACGCAGTTAAAACAGTGTCACAACACAACCACTCAGGCACATTGATTTGTTAATTGCAATTTGTAATAATAATTGGTTACCTTTCCTGTCTGGCTTGGTACATCTTTTGACAAGTCTGATCGAATCCTTGGCAAATTGACGTCCGGGCTCAACGAATTGCATAACTTGATCCATCTTTTATGAGAATCTGTGTCAAAATCAATCAATTAGCGACTACTAATGGTCCAATGTCATATAAGCTTAATTAATATCGATAACCCTTTCACTAACTGAAATACTAATACATGAATGATTTACTTTAACTTCAAAGGATACCTACCTGAATTAGACGTTTACTAGTGCGTAGTTTAGTGAACGAGTGGACAGAGTAATCGATTGACAGAGTGGATGATAACTGTGAAGCTGAACGTGAGTTTTGTGGCCACTTTATTTTTTCGTGTCCACGGAATCTCCACGTCACTTGACAGAGCTCCAACTCCCTGCTGACACCCACCGCCCCCTATCTCACTCCACCCCATCAGAAACAGAGGTCAAGGGGTCAATAAAAGTAATCAATTCATTCATTGCATTCATCAATTACACAGAACACATGAGGGAAATGTATTTCCAGAGGGAAATGCAAGGATAAGGAAATGGTCAGGTCAAAATGGCAAACTTTCACTTCTGACTTTCTACTCTCTCCATCGCCTCGGCCTCACTCTCTCTCAACGACATCGCGCGTCGTTTTCTTGCTGATTCTGTGACCTCGTGTGACCTCTTGACTACCTTTGATTGAAGCTACATGATAATACCCATGATTAGTTAAATGGGTTAAGTTGTAATGCCGAATTAATGGAAGCCATTTTCAAGAAAAACTGCCCAAACCCCCTGTAACTCGACTGCCATTTTAGGAATTTAGGGTGCATTTTCTGTCCTAATTTAAAAAAAATTTGCATCTGCATCTGTAGAAGGAAGATGTCAACGGCTCCTGTCCTGGATATGACAATGGATGTTTAATTAGCATAACACCTGTGCAATGACGACGTCTGTTCTTCAGTTTATAAAGAGGGGGAGGGTTTCAAGCATAAGCGTCCATTTGATTGGCTCCCTGTCTGGATAATTCCACAATAATAAATTAAGATTGGAATTGATCCCTTTTGAAAGAGGATGATCCAGTTGTTTCATTAAACCAACCCCACCAGTACTCAGCCGCAAAGCAAATAATTTTATAATTAAACAGTCCTCTCTCAGGTGAAACAGACGCTTCAGAAGTGCTTCAGAAGGGAAACCCGAGTAACGATGGAGAGATAAGAGAGTTCAGTGATTGAGATTCAGTCATGTCATCTGAATCCGGATCTCAACCTTCAAGTCCGGGTCATGACAATCAGAGGTCGTACAACTTTTCCTTCCAGCAGGAGACTCCAACGGCCCCTTTGTTTGGCAGGCAGGCTCAAATATTGCCTACAGTTGGACCTGATGGGTCGTTTGAATTGTCAGGGAGTTCAGAAGGGCCGTTGATTCCAACCTATACGCCATCGGTCATTCGCCTCAACATCACAGGACACCGTGGAAGTTTGATCCCTGGAGAAGATGACTTTAGCAATGGGGAAATTGACGTCGAAGGTGACGAAGAGCATCACATCTTTTCAACTGTCCAGGAAGTGAAGAAAGAACCAGATGGAAGTGTAACACAAGACGGTGACGAATCCCAACCGAATCTTGAGCCGAACCAAATCCCAGAGCCAAATGTTCATTCAAACTTTGAAGGTGAGGGTATGTTGGACTCATTCAGTCCTACGAACCAACTTCCAATGGGAATGGTGGTACAGGATCGAAGTATTTTCGAACATGACGGACATGATGAGGCCTTGCAACAACTTCAAGAAGTTCAGAATGAAAACTCTCAATTCCAAATTAGTCCGACGAATGTCCATCACTTGGGGGGTTTTGGGATGGGAACGGTGATACGAGCCCCACCTGCGCAGTACTTGTACAATGACCCAAACGGCAATGGCCATAGGATGATTGATCCTTCAACTGGACAAGAAATCATATTTGGCAACGGATCATCCCCCGAAGGAATGCAAATGCCAATGCAGCTTACATTTGGACACCAAGTGGCCATTGAGCGTCATCCTAATCCACGACACTGGAAATCAGCTACACAAAGTGAGAAAGGTAAAGCTTAAGGTCTGCTAATTAGAATCCGAGAGGCTCAATAAATTAACAAAAACTTGAGGTGCATTTCTTTAGACGCGGAACAGATGAGGATGAACTGCTACCCTTTTAGCAACTTGTCAGAAGGTGCGAAATCTTTAGATTTTAGCGCGTCTAAAGAAATGTTGCCGCGCAAGAGAAAGAAAATGGCGCTTGGTCTCACCACATTTTAAAGGATTATTTCCAATCTCCACAGATTACAAGAAGAGCGCATGTGACCGTGAGAGGACACGGATGCGTGACATGAACCGTGCATTTGACGCTCTTCGCCAACGACTTCCTTGCACCAAACCACCAGGGAAGAAACTCTCTAAGATTGAGTCTCTCCGATTGGCCATTCGTCACATTCGTAACTTGCAAGAGCTCCTGGAATACGACCAATCAGAGCAACAACCAGAGGGTGAAAATACGCATGCCCAGTTCCACGATCAGTTCCAGCACCAAGTTCAGCATCAACTCCCTAATTTTCATTTCCCAGCTCATCATCCTGGTATGAATGCTCATTTCCACCATGATGGATCAATCATCCATCTCCCTCAAGGGGCAACTCATGCCCCTCACCTGCAGTACTTTGCACATTCCCATCAGCAGTTCCAGCCATCAGAAGATCCCCTGGGGACACAAGGGATTGACCCAGAAGGATCAAATTTCAGTCACCACGAACAAGAGTTTGACTCACAACCTCATTCAAACGCCAGTTCGGGACAAGGCGGAGGAGAGGAAGATCACCTGTACAATTATAACTCAAATTAAAAATCAAAATTAATAACTCAGTTTAAAAAATAATTTTTGCTCAATTTTTAAAAAATTGAGTTTGCTTTACAATTGAACAGGAACTAGTCAAATGTGCAATAAAACTTGTTAGATTTTTCTAAATCCTGATTTAATGATCACAAAGAATTTTTTATTTGTCCCATGATTTCAAATATTATAAACTCCAGTGTTTAAATAAAAACTTTTGGAATGGGCGACAAAGTAAATTCTATTGTATTGAACAACCAACGTTATTCGTTAACATCATGACACTCCTTGTAATACTTGGATCGAATCAACTTTAATTAACGTGACTTTCAAAGTTGGACTGATTAAATGCAGCAATTACCGGTGTGTTTTCATAAAGTGTAAACTCACAACGATTGTAAATGATGAGGATAAACTGTGGAAGAATGTGGAAAATGAAAGCCTGAATCCATGTGTATGTATTGCTGGTGTTGATTTTCTTTGGTTGGCAGGTGTGGGTGATGACCTTATTGCCAGTCGGGGTATGCAGATCCGCTGACATTTTCGTTCCAGCCGCAGAGGTCACGACGGTTGCTAAAGTACTGGGCAAGGGACTCCTTCCCGGCGAGTTTGCTGAAGGAAAAGGTGCGAGAGGAGGCACAGGAAGTGGTTCGGCGTTGGGCCTCTGTTCGCTGGTGCTTCTTCCAGGCAATGTTACAAGTTTGGCAAAATTCTTGTGACTCCAAGTCAGGACCACCGCCATATCTAAAAGAATTTATGCATTTAAAAATTTGCAATTTGCATTTGCAAATGGACCATTTTACATAAGTTTGGACAAAAAGTTATCTAAGTACCTGTTGACAATGCCTCTCCAGACGAGATCAGGTACCCATGCTGAACTCACGTCCAGATTATCCACTGGAACCAAACGACCATGTGGACAGACTACATCGGTGTTGTCCAGTGGAGTCTCTTCTTCTCCCCAAAGGAATGTGGCAAGCCACTTTCGGGAAATGAGGTGGAATTTGGTAACTGTTTCTGGTCTTCGGTCACACTCTGCCCAGGTTTGCAATAAATCACGCTTTGCCTCATCCTCATCTTGTTCCGTGTCCCACTTCCTATAAAAAAATATTTCAGAAAGCTCAACGATGATTGGGTACAAGTTACTCACTGATAGAAGAGGACATAGGCTTCACAGTTTTCAACTTCTTCTGCTGAAACTTCGGCAACTCGACAGTCGTCGGTGATAAACCACGTTTCCTTTGTCCGGATGTATGCAGTGTAGTGGCCCATACCAGCTGAGCCATGGTGACAAATCACACCCATGAGACGATACTTGGTCACACGATCTGGACAGTCTGTATGAATCATTAAAATAAAAAATGTTATTGAAATGTCGCTTTCATTATAAATTCCTTAGCATTTAACTCACCAGGGTGTAGAAATGGTCTCACATCCAATTCATCCAATGGGAACTTGACGTTCTGACTTATCTTTAGAGGATTTGAATTTGGGGAGGTTTCTATCATCCGAAAGCGTTTGAGGTGAACACAGAGAACCTCCGGTAAATGGTAGAGTGAGCAGCGTTTCAACCCGTTTCGAAGCCTCTTACAGTTTTCACAGGAATACATATTTGTCCCTACAATTATTCATTCATTCATTGGTGTTTGGTGTTTAACTGCAAACGTTTTAACGTTTGGCTCAAGATGAAATTGATCTTACCCTTGAGTTCATCAGAGGAGAAGAAAGCACCGAGACATTCATAAATGGAGGGAGATGGACCCCAGAAGAACCATTTGAACATATCAACTGCCCACTGAACCCATCCAATGGGCTCTTGTTCCTCCTCGTCCTCCGCGTACTTTCCAGAGCGTTGTTGTAAAGCTGTAAGCTCATCACGAGTTGGAATCGGGAGACTCAAGTCTTGAAACACTTCCAGGCGGCGAGACGTTCTGTGGAAATCGAAAATTAGTTTTAGCTACATTGTCCAATCAGTTTCGGCCTTACTCGTGGCAGGAGAGACACTGGACAGATGACTCAACTTGGCCGTTGAACACATCATCCAGGACAGACTTCATGGTGATTTTGACTTGGGGGAAACCCATTTCTTCTGAGTTCTCAACGGTGTCCATTGCATCGTCAGATGAAGAACTTTCCTCTCGTTTCTGCTCATTTGCAACAACCCGGGACAGAGTCTCCTCGGAACCATTCCCAGAGTCTGCAGTTTCAAAAGACTCTGTGTCAGATTCTGAGCAGAAAACAAACGTAACATTGGAAAGTAATTATAAGTTAAGGGCATGGTGCTTACCATTCTCGCAGTCTTGCTCAGTCGGGGGAGGTGACGATTCTTCGAAAGTGAAATGCGGTACTTTAGTTTCAGAGGCCAAAGTGTCCATGAAGAGACGAAGAAATTCTTGAGAATCATGCTGATGAAATCCACGGAAAATAGGATGGGAGAGTCGGACAGCATACAGTAAACGGGACGGCATCACTGCACTCAGATATGCTGGATTTGCATGGCTGAACAATTCATCCAAGAACATTCGGTAGCCACCAATCACACGACGGGACTTTGTTTCGTCTAAAAATAAAAAAAAGTCTTAGTAAAGTCACGGAATTGGCAATAAGCTTGAGCTCACCGTCGTGAAACGTATCGCCCATTAAGTACGACGTTATTGTAGCTACGGCTGCAATGTTTTGCAAAGCTGCGTTCATGTAACACGTGTTCCCAATGTTGTACAGTCCACGTGGTGGGGAGTCGTCTCCAACCTCCCGTGGGATCCAAATGGCTGGCACGGCACGTCGATTACGAAAGTCCTTGAAAACTTCATGTTCACATGCATTACACCAAAGGCGATGGCTGCTCACGTTTTCCTGGATCGTGTGATCTTGATTTTCCTGTGTTAACATAATTTAAAATTTCATGCAAAGTTGTCACCACAGGTGAGGTGCTAATGTGTTGATTACCTGGAAATGTGTCGCTGCATGATTCTTTCCATTGGCTCCACAAAATATAACTCCACATTCTGGACCAAGGCATTTCCATAAGTTGCTCTTGGCGGTGCACTCGCTGCAAGTTACAACCGAACGTCCGGGACCACGGCGCTTTACTCTAGTTTTACTCGACCCCGAACTCCTCTTTCCTGTGGACTTTATGATGGCAACGACCTCGTCAAATTTTGATTGTATTTTAGTATCCCCAGATTCGGAGATTTTGCTGCATCTGGATCTCTCTTCTTCGTCAAAAGCCTCGTTGTTCCCCGCTACATCTCCATTCATAGAAATACCACTGTCTCCATTCTGACGATGATTGGAAGATTTAACATCACTTCCTTTCCCTTCTTCATCCATGACCCCGTTCATCTGACAAGGTTCTTTCTTCATGCCACTGGGGTCTTCTTCCGGTAGGACTTCACTCATAAGTGACTCCGTGACGGTCACATCTTCTTCACTTGGTCCATTTGAAAGAATCGATGGCGGTGTCGTAATCGAGTCAGTGGGCTCGTTAGACACGACAGAAGTGATGGAAATGCTTGACTGAGAATCAGTTGCGGATAATGAGTCATTGAGGATGCTATTATTTGCTGCTCCAGTAGTATCACCAGTAAATAGGTTAGCACCACCTAAGCCAATGTGGGGACAGTACCCACCGTTTATCAATCCATTACCAGTCATGCCACGGATCTCTTGGATATACGAAGGGACTGTAAGGTATGATAAATAAAGATTACATGAGGACACTATTGGCTAATTTTCTATCTCGATTACCTTCTGCTGAATACAGGGACATCTTCCTATTCTGAAATATTATAACCTCGATTAAACCAATTGGTATTAGAACCTTATCCTAATAAAAGTCTTGGTTGTCTTTGTCTTACACGAAAGATACTTGAAGGAAGGGTATCGTGATTTCTTTAGCTGCTGCCAGTATTGGGTGACCATTCAATTAATGACCACTTCTTCCACTGATTGATGAGTAATAAATGACGATGCAGATTATAGTTTCCTATATAGACAAATCCAAAGTTCAATTTAACAAAAACAATGACCCCAAAATGGGATAATTACCGCAACTGCTGTTTGACAGAGGTCAAAAGGTTACCTCCTCAGATTGACTTGGCTGTCACTCCCAACTGAAGAATGACATTTAAAAGTGCTAAAGAAAAAAGGAAGAAAATGAATTTATTTCAATTCCTCAAGTTTTCTCATGTGTTTCAAATGAAAGAGTTTGCGCAAGCGCCTCCAGTCACACCAGGAAAAACTCCAGTTTTATTAATTTAATCAATTAATTGTAATTGACTACATTGGATTCTACTGGAGACATGTTCTTGGTGATAAAGTCCAAGTAGGCAGTGACACGGGTGAACGTGACAGGAAGGCTCTTGCCACACGATGAAGAAGCGGATCCAAAAGACAAAACACCGAGTTGGACGAACCACTCAGAAGTCGTAGCATTTGGGTGAATCTTCTCTTGGTGGTCGTGGTCACGGTCCCGGTGTGACTTGGAAAAGTAGCACTGGTTCACTTGGTTATCATCATTCAATGCAGCAGGAACATCGACTGCTGTGTTCTCAGTACGACTGAATTTGGCAACCAATGGAGCCCCGGAATCCCCAACACAGGGTTGACCACGGGCTGCGCCTTGGGTACAAAGCATATTCCCGGTGATTAAATTACGATAGCTTTTCCGGCACTCTTCATTAGGGATGACGGGAAGTGTTGCTTTTTGTAGAACAGGGCCGACTCCTCCGTCTGAAATAGCTGTGACAGAAAAATTGATTTTAGCGAAATTCAACTGCAAACTGTCAGCTTTTAGAGCTTTTACTTTCATTGGCTTCAGTCCATCCCATTGTCGTCAGTTTCCAGCCTTTGAAACTATTCCCCATAGAGTAGATACTTGGCAAGTACACTGGCTGTACGAAAGCTATAATAAAAAACAAACAGAAAATTGTGGATTTCTTTTTGCAAATTGTGCAAGCAAAGCTTATGATTGTTACCTGTTGTTTTTACTGGACGATTTAATTTGACGATGGCAATGTCATGGGCTGAGGTGAGCGGATCGTAGTTTGGGTGCCGAACAACACTAGCGTTGGGGTTAATGACCTGATACTGACGAGTCTCTTCGTCTACACTCATGTCATGGACCCCAAAGTATAATTCAATCTTCTTTGTCCTACAAAAATACAAATCAGATTAATTATTTTCTCAAGTAAGTGAACACTTGCGGAATATGGTTAATTACTCTTGTGGTACACAATGTGCTGCTGTCAGAACATTTTCGCTGTCAATGAGTGATCCACTGCAGAATTTGTTGTCATCCATAATCATGACCACAGCGAATGGGAACAGATGTGGAGTGACCTTTGACCCCTCGCCGATTTTCTCTGGACTTTCTCCTTCAGATTCTGGGGGTAGTGTGATTGGAAGATAGTCACAGATAGCCGAAATATCCGTTCCGTTCCCGTAATCAACATGGGGCTGAGTTGAATTGTCTGCTACTGGTTGGTCAGCCGCGAGGCGACGAGTAACGACGTAGGCCATTTTGAATCCACGGTAATTGAAAAAATCCAACCCAGAGGCAAATCGAACCCCGAGTTTATTATCCACGCTCTCAAGGGAAATCGGAGCAATTCTGTTCATGTCTCCGGTCAACCTGGTATAAAATATAATTTGAGTAAAAATCAAAACATTGCTCGAAGGAAAAACTAACCGGTAGAACTTGTCCCATTCTCCATGAAGAGATACTGCCAAGTAGTCGTAGAAAAACAAAAACCAAGGCTGGGTCACGACGTCAAAGAACGTGACACGAATCACAGTTCCAGGTTCGCTCTGATAAAACCCAAAAGTCAGACACTGAATTCACATCCGAATTTCCAACTTACTTCTAACGACCATTGACAACGAAGTCCAGGTGGATAATTGCTAGGGTACTTTGGTGATGTGATTACTCCGGATGACCCAACGAACAGCTTTTGATGTTGATGGGTACAATCTAAACGGAAGCAAATCAGAATTATGACCACCGTGAAGTCCCATCTTGAAATAAAAAGGCAAAATCTCATGTACCTTTCTGCGGTTGAAATGCTGCATCGTTTCGATTTTTCTTTTCAAATCCATGGTATGCTGGGTTTGGTAAATACTGGAAAAGTCGGAATGGATTATTCCAGTTGAAGATGCGATTCTCCGTCAATCCTTTTAGTTTAGAAGCCAACGGTGCAACGGCAGTCTACTCGTAATAAATGAAACTGTAAGTCCCAGTTTACTTAATTGGACAAAATAAAATTAGACCATGTTTACCTGAGTGCATGATATCCAACAAGGTACGAAGACAAATATAAAACCCAAACCCTTAAAATTCATGACTCTGACTTTAACTCCTTAGTTTAGAAACTCTAAAGGGAAACTGGTTTGTCAAATACTGAAATCTCTGGAGATGCAGACAGTCGTCATTATTCAGCGACATAATTGTATGTCGCTTTCCTGTTTATTCAACAAATGAAAGTCTTTGACCCTAGCAAATTATAATCGAACCTCATTTGGCACCCGTTGTCTCTTTTTCTCAAGTTAATTGCGCCATTAACTCCTCAGCTGGTGCCTAAATTATCTTTTAGGAATGACTAATGATGAGTGGGCTTATGTCCATCTACATAAAAGTTTTTAGTCGCAGCCGGTAACCTCAGGACCATCCCGTCATACTCTTTGCACAAAATTATTTGGCAACCTGTGAATAATAGAACTTTTTAAGAAAGCGGAAGGTCACAAATTTACAAATCTGAAGCATAAAAACAGTACATAAGCGCAAACAATCAGCACGGCCTTACCCAGCCTTGAGTTGACTCTCAAAAACGGTGCTTGGTCGAGTAAATCTTCTTCTGTTTCTGTCGCTGGTGGAATTCGGTCAAGAAACTCATGGTCGACGTAGACATGACATGTAGTACAAGCTAATGATGCTTCACAGGCGCCTGGAATTGAAAAATTTCAAACTCATACCAGTTACACAAGGATGTAGTCCTGTATACCTTCCATATCAACGTCAAAACGTTTGCAAAGGTAGAGAAGATTATCACCAATTTTTCCTCTAACATGATCTTCCTTGCCTTCTTTATTGTGTACAGTTATCATAACTCTGAATATCAAAAATAAACGGTTTACAAGGAACAAGGGTACGATATTGATATCAAAATCAAAGGATATTCTTACACATCTGCATCTGTTTCCGGGTCCTTCCATTCGTATTCTCCATGCTGATATTCTAAAAGACAAGGCAGAAATCCACTTGAAGATGTACCCTTAATTGACTGATGGACTTACGGGTGGTTGTGTGAAAGTGACATTTAGAATGAAAAAGTAATGACCCCTGATTTGTTCGAAGTGGGTTGATGTGGGTAGAAAATGACTGAGATGACATCGACAAGGTCACTGGTTGAATCAGCAGTCTCCTGAGCATTCTTATGATCATTTTGAACAAATAATCAGTGCTTCAATTTCAATTCAATTGTAAACTTTTGATCAAAAATTGATAAATTCTTCACATGTTTTTGTTTACATTTCAAATGGGATTTCCGCCGAAACTAAAGACTGAACGAGTGAGACAAGTTAACCTCAGGGGGCTTACGGATTTATTTTATTTATTAAATTAATAAAAGTTAACCTAAATAAAAGGTAATCTGATGTCAAGGACAAGAAAGCGTAGACAGAAATAAACAAAAGAAATGACAAGAAGAAACAATTGGCAATGAAGGAATGGAATAGACACTGGAAAGGAAAGCAGAAAAAGCGCGGAGAAGCGCAAGAAATGCTGAAAAAGGAATGGCAAACGTCAATCCACTTGTATTTTATTTTCATTCATTTCTCATTATAATCCCATCATTTTGACACGTATTTATTTAATTAATCATTGCAATTTGGTCAATCAAATGTCAAGTCGATCAAAAGGATACCCTTTCGTTTCATCATTTTGATGATTTTTTTTCTTTTTTGATGCCGCTCACATTACGCCAAAAATTAAAATTCGAGAAGGGAGAATTCCGCAGAAATTCGCCACCCCCAGTTTGGTTATTTTGGTGCCAGTTTTCATTCTGATTTCAACTTAGTTGAAAGGTCAGTGACACCAATTAATTGTGATGTGGAATGGAATGATTTAACATTTTGATTGATTCAGGAGCTGAAGGCTATTTGATCACACCCCCGCCCAGCCCTGAAAGAAGGCTACAATTTTGACCTTTTGACATTTGACCCTCTCTACTTTACGACCCTGTCTCCACATACTGGTAAGTTACCTGCATTAAGCTAATCGGAACAGGGTGGGTTTTGCAACGACCTTATTCATGTTCGAATTTTTTGAACAGGTTTTAGAAAACATGGCTGATGATATGGATGCCCCTGGGGGTAGCGATAATAATGGAGCAGGGCTCCCACGGTTTTCCGACCTAAATTTGAAGTAAAGTCAAGGAATATGAAGATTATGTACTACTTGTTCACTAAATTATTCCCTTTATACGCAGCCATTTTAGGCGAGGAGTTACATTCAATCCGGATCTTGAACACGATTTTGAATTGAATGATCTCAACTATGACTCCGATCCAGATGAAGAGGAAATGTGGAAGCTGGGAAAAGCCACACAAGGCAAACCAAATAAGGAGTTGAATCTCTATTGCCGTCCCGATGTTGCCGGAAACCTTCCAAACTTTACGAATCTCACTGAAGACGGTGGAGTAAAGAAGATGGTATAAATGGTTACTAATTTATAAACAAGGAGGTTGGATGATAAATGATTTTGTTAATCCCGTTCTCATTTTTAGGTTACAGATCCCGGCACCGGGATATTGCCACCTGACGGGTCAAAGATTTATGTCAAGTACGTTGGATTTGTATTCGAGGTGGATGAGTATTTTGATTCGTTTACACGAAAAGACGGTCATGGGTTCATCTTGGATGAAAGTTGCGAGCTCATTCCTGGATTGAAGATTGGTTTGCGGTCCATGGAAATAAAAGAACAAGCGCAGTTTGTGATCAGCTGCGACTACGCATATGGAACAATGGGATGTCCTCCGCGAATTCCAGCTGGTAATTATTAGCAAAGTGCCGTTTCATTTAAACCTTATATTTCACTTTGGCTTCAAAGCGTCACCGGTCGTGTTCAACGTACGAATGGTCAGCTTCATTTCTCCGGAAGATATGAAGAATATTCGTCATTTAAAACCATTTGAACGGAACCAGCTGCCATTCTCTACCGTATTTGACTCTGCGAGCGCAATCCGTCAGGAAGGGAATCGATTGTTCTCTGATAATGATTTCAACGGGGCCATCAGAATGTGAGCTGTTACTCTTAATTTAAAGTGTTATTTTAATCGGCTTGTAATTTTGTATAGTTACCGAGAGGCCATTAACATGATCGAACTGTTCAGCAACTGGTTTGATTCTGATACTGATGT
Source organism: Pseudachorutes palmiensis (assembly GCA_009869845.1). Lineage (NCBI taxonomy): Eukaryota > Metazoa > Arthropoda > Collembola > Poduromorpha > Neanuridae > Pseudachorutes > Pseudachorutes palmiensis. Next base: position 85,539 of record VNWY01000053.1, on the reverse strand, counting down.
CAGAGCAAGGCTTTTAGCCTGCTGCTACTGCAACATGGCTCTGACCTACATCTCCGTCCGGAAATATCCGCAAGCTTGCAACTCATGTAAAGCGGGCCTTAATCAATCTGGGAAGCACTATCATGAAAAATTGTACTACAGGTAAAATCACATTCAACACGAATTAGTTTTGGCGTGGAAATTCTTAATTTCTTTAGCTACGGATCTTTCTTTTTTTTAGATACGCAAGGGCCAAGCTGGGGCTCAATAGCTTTAGTGAGGCAGCTGAATTCTTAGGAAAAGCTCGAAAGGCAAAAGCTGACAAAGACGTTTGCGACAAATTAGAGGAAGAGGTATAAATTGATTACATTTTTCCCGGTATAACACCAATTGACTTCAGTCGAGTCCACAGAACTATATGTACCTCCATGATGGTCGAGTCTGATTCACTTTGTTTCAGATTCGAGTCAAGAAAGCCGCCTGGAAGGAACAAGAGAAACAAATGTGCAAAAAGATGTTCGGGAACAAAAAGTGATTTCCAGCAATATTTTGAATGAATTCGAAAGACTCCTTCTTCGATGCCTTACACGTGAAATTAACTTTATATGAAGGAGCTATAGTTTTAGTTTGTTCTCTTCAGTTGTTAAGCTACTTTATTCATTTGTTCTGTCTGTCGTCCTTCAATAACTCAGGAACTACTGAACAGATTTCAAATCTGTTTTCAGTTATGAGTTATGACATTTTGACCTGTGACCTACCGGTGATCCGCTGTTGAAGGTCAAAATACAAATTCGGAATTTTTAACTATTTTGAGCTATGAATAGTATTTATTTTAGTTAAGGGTATTAACACTTAATCATCAATTGTTTAGCCTTTACTGCGCAGAAGTCTACGGAATAAAATCGAGCTTCTGTCTTTGAGTGGAGTCTCTTCTAATGAACTTTCCCAAACAAATGGACGGAGGCCATCCAAGTTTCGGCGGCGAAGGTCAACATCTAGACGATCTGGAAATCAATGAAAAAAAATTGAACGTTGAAGGTGAACATCACTTTGTAATTGTTTATAATTACCAAGTAAGTGGGTGGATAGCGTAGGTATAATTGGGAGAAGAAGCGTTCCACAAATTCGCAAGGCCTCCATCACGGTGCTGGTCATGGCAAAGAGACGCTCATCCCTCGGAGAAACTTTGACCAGAACCCACGGCTTCTCCTCCTCCATGAATAAATTCGCAGTTCGAAGAACTCCCATGATTAGCTCAAGTCCACGGTAGAAATTAAAGTTTTCATAACTTTCTTCCACTTTCTCTACACAAAAAAAAGCAAAATTACTCCAAAACCAAGAGAATGTAAAAATACGTTTCAGCAATACGTGGTAAAGACTCAATGGCCAATCGCAATGCACCTCCATTAGAAGAAGTCAACTTTGAGAATGAAGATTCATTAAAATTGGGCCAGATTTGATGAGGATTTAAAGCAGGTGATGTACATCGACTGAGCAAGTTGCCCAAAGTGTCTGCTAATTCTGAATTCACGAGACGTAGTAACTTCTCCTCATTGAAATCTGTAAATGAATTTTTGCATATAACCAAATTTTTGCAAAAATGAAGGAATAATATTTTTCCGTCTTACTTCCATCAGAATGTGGCACGCCTTCTCGGAGTAGGAAATATCTCACGGCATCTACACCGTAGCGAGACTGAAGATCAAAAGGGTCAACAACATTTCCAAGGGACTTGGACATCTTCACATTGTCAACGGTCCAGTGAGAGTGGCACAATATTTTACGTGGTAGTTTCAACCCAGCGGCGAGTAGAAAGGCAGGCCAGTATATTGCATGGAACCTAAAATTCATTCATCAATTCATTCAAATCACAAAATATTTAGCTTATATTGGATTTTAAATTAAGCCGTACTTTAGAATATCTTTCCCAATGACCTGAACAGTGGGTGGCCATTGCAGATCTTGTGCAGGATAGCCAGCAACTGTGAGGTAATTGATCAAAGCATCTAACCAAACATAGATGACCTGAGATGGGTCCCCTGGAACTGGAATTCCCCATGAAAGCCTAGAACTTGGACGAGAAACGGAGAGTTCTAGATTGTCATCTTCCAGCCATTTTAATACTGGACGTGAAAAAATCGAAGGCTGGATTGGGTTCTCTGCAAAAGACAAAACAAACCGTTTTCACATTACTTCGTTCAGATCAATGAAATTGCAACCCAGCTTTTTTACCAGTTTCGATCCACTTCCTTATAGAATTGGAAAACGAGCTTAAATTGAACATGTAGTTATCCTCCATGATCCATTCAACTACTTGGCCAGATTCTGTTGATACTTTCACTGTATTCCCTTCCGGTCCTGTCTTATCCGCCACCTGATGACTTTTCGGAAGGAATGCTTCCTCAGACACGTTGTACCAGCCTTCATACTTCCCCTTGTAAATATGACCTCTCTGTACCAAGTTATCCTTCAAAAAACATGATTTCCATTAAAAAAAAACTATCTCCTAAATGCAAAAACCACATTAGTCCATGATTTACCCAAAAATATGAAACTGCACGGCCATGCTGGTCATCCGTGGTACGTATAAAATGTGTATTTGAAATAGTGAAGGTAGAACAAAGTTTACGAAAGGCTTCTGACACTTTGTCGCAGTGTTGAACTACATTAAGCTTCATAGAATTAGCAGCCCGCTCTACTTTCTGCCCATGCTCGTCAGTCCCAGTTGCAAATAAGGCCGCTGTATCCGGTTTCTTCAAAAGTTGAAATCGATTTCCAGCATCCGCAAGCACCAAGGTGTACAAATGTCCAATGTGCGGGTAAGAATTGACGTAGAATATCGGCGTTGTGATGAAACTGTAACTTCGGATCTTGACATTGGCAGGGCCAAGGCAGGTTCTGCAAGTTGTTGACCCGAACAGGATTCGTAAACAAGTGGCCATTTTCAATCCTCTCCCACTAAAAAACAAATCAGCAAATCGGATGCTTGATCTGTTTTCAGAAAGTGGTAGAAAGTGAACTTACCAGAAACGATGACAAAGGTTACGAGGTGACACCGGTTCACCAGTGCAGCGGTCGCCAGTGCAGTGGTCGCCAAACACCAAATGATGATTTTTGGTTGATTGTTTTTGTTTATTTTTCAGCAGAAAAAATCTTTTGCCGCGCTACTGCATGCTATGCAAGGATTGCTGGGCAAAAGCTTTAGGGTCAAATCTAAGAAAAAAAATGTCGCCAGGACCAGGCGACGACGAGATTTGGGTAATTAACTTTGATCGCCCAGGATTTTAGATTTTTTTGGTGGTGGTCATTTTAGCAACGATTTTTATTTCTTTGGATTTTCAACAAGCAAAATTGGCATTTATGGTTGAAGATTACATCAGAAGGACATCAGATTCAGAATGTAGAACGCCAATTAAATTGTAACCAAGAATCAAAATCAAATTAGAATTTGATTAGCATTTATGGCACATTTTGAGTTTTTGGATTGTTGGAAAACAGGGTTTGAAAGATTGGCAGTTTCGAAACAATTTTGGACAACACAACAATTATCACAACTTTACGGGTTTTACAGCACAACACTTGAGACGCACAAAAATGGAAAAACCACTGAATAGACGATTACTTTTAAAGCTTAGTAATGAAGGAGCGGATTCCGTTCCGATTGGACGCGACGACTTTTCGACTATAAGTTAACATGTTTCTGAACACTTAAGTTATAAAGTATGAGTCACAAGGAATGCATATAATCGTGTTCTCTTCATCCTTCGACGGTCACAAATTGGACATGGCTGTGACGATTTCTTGACCATATGGAACCTTTGGCTAAAGCTGGATTGGGCCCAATGGCGCGTCCCTGGGATCCGGCAGCGAGACTAGGATTTGGTCCCCTAGCCTCTGTGTTTGGACCAAGCGTTTGAATGTACGTGCTCCTGGAAATTAAAATTTGGGTTTTTAGGATAGGACATAGGCGATATGTCGAATGGACATCGAATGTTTGACTTACTGAAGCAAAGCAGGGTTCGGGCCTTTAGCGAATGAAGCATTAGGTCCTTTGACACGCTTGTTGAATATTATATAAGATTTGTCTCCCTTCCTGAGGCTGAAGAGGCTACAAACAGCATTTAAACATGAGGAATCAATAATACTTTTTATGGATTATAGGAAATGGATAACCTTTGAAAGAAATTCTTTTTCCTCTGAGGAGGCTTAGCAGGCTCAGCTAGGGTTTCAAGTGTTGGTGATCGAAATTCTTTCGAAGAACTTTTCTTCACCTTGAACCCAAACAAGGAGCTCTTTTCATTGTTGTTGTTGTTCAAGGTCTGAACTTCAGTTGCTTCAAGTTCCTTCACAATGGAGGCAATGTCGGCAGCGTCAAGGTGATCCGTTTGGACGATGAAGGGCTTCAGTTCTTCCGGTGTTTGTGGACCAATTTCTCTAAGTAGCCGCTCTGCCTTCTCTTTGTTGAAGTTTGCAGCTTCCAGAGCCCAAGAAAGGAATCTGGTAGGCAGATTTGGAAAGTTTTGTGTGAGATACGCATGTGCAGATTCCTTTTCCACGGCCGTTGGATGAGGACGTGCTGTTTTCATTATAGGCGTTGGGAACGGAGATTCTTGCGGTTCACCTCTGATTTCATGCTGGAAGTTCACAATTCGTTGTTGATCCAGGGCTCGTTGACGCTTCTCGATGAGTGACTTGACTTCTAGCCATTTCTGTCTTGCAGGTCTGTAGAAAAGAGACATTTATCAAATTGAAAAGAAAAACACAAAAATTACTTTGGAGGAGGCGTCCTCGAGAATCCTTTGCGCATGAGCTTCTCCGAAGCTTTTTGAACGTTGTTTTCGCAGGATGAAAGAACATCAAGAAGAATAGTTTCATCAGCCGCTGGAAAAATTCCTTTCATGTATTTTAGTTTCATCTTTGGACTCTTCGGAGGCTTTCCGGTTCCATTTTCGCGAACCTACAAACGAAACCGTGCATTTTTAAAGGGGAAAATGCTACTGTAAAGCTTAGAATTTCATGAGAGCGTGTCACTCACCATTTGCATTTGTGGTGACATGGACATTATAGGCGACCCAAAGGATCTTGTTAGTAAACTACCCACTGAAGACTGGTTGTTACTAAATTTAAGCATAGAGAGTGGTGTCCCAGTACGTGCGGGACTGTTACTGTTAGTTGCATAGCTGAAAATATGCAGCGATTGTTAATACGAAGCATGTCCCCAAAAAGGTGAGAACAATTAGACAGAATCCGCATTTACCTATTTCCTTTGAATGGAGAATTGATGCCAAAGGATTTTGTGTCTGGAATGGACAAAATAGTGTCCGTGTCGCCATCACGGTTTGAAGTATGGTGGCTGCTTTGATTCCTAGGAGATGTATCCAGGCCATTGCCTACTTCAGATGCAAAAGGATACTTTTCTACTTGAAGGGCGGAAGTGACTAGATTGGCTCGATTGTGATATCTAAAGTCACAAAATAATGAAATACTAATAATACCCACACCCCCGATGACCTTACTTGTGGAAGAGATGGCGAATGTGTTGTTCCGATGCTGTTGGAAATAATGCACAGACAGTGCGGTAAGCAGTATCAGAATCGCATGAGATCAAATGACTTGATGGAAGTGCGTTGTAAGAAGAACTGGAGTAAGAGCTAGGTGGTCTTTCCGGGACCAATGCCACTTCCGGCTTCTCCTGAAGTTGGACATGATGTTGGTTTGCATGGGAAGAGGAGCTTGGCTGATGAAGAATAGACGAGGCACTTGGCCTACGTTGGGACGGGGTCGAAGGTTCAAAATGGATGACAGGCTCATGTCGCTTGTTCCGCGGTGGCGGTGTTGGAGATGGAGCAATTCGTGGAGATCCACCGAGACGTGGAGATGAACCGCGTCGATGTAGCGAAAATGCCCGGAGACTTGGAACTGGACTGGACCAGCGGCTTCCAGCAGTGTTTTCCTAGTTAGAAAGAACAACAGGAGAGGTCAATACAGGTCATTTTGGTCATAAACAAGAGACAAAAAAGTCACTGAAAAATACTGCATGAAAGATCTCTTAATGCCCCAAAACTATTTTAAAAGCGGCAAAGCCCTTTTGAAATATTGTCAACAAAGGAAGAATTTTTTGTTAAATTTTTAATTAATTTTAATTGATTAATTTTAAACGTTAATTCAATTAATTTAAGGAAATACAAAAGGGTTTGAGCTAACCTCGAAGTACGCAGTTGGTTGAGTAATTGCAACGTGATACGGCGGAGTTGGAATCGACACGAGCCTCGGATCCTATTTCAGGGTAATTGAATTTATAAAAGATTAACGACCTTGACGTGACCTCCCTTGGGTTTCACAAGCTTACCTCCCATGTTGTTGTTTTGCTCGTGTGATTTATGAAGTATCTGTAGAAGGAGAAACCACAAATTAATTTCCATTCGTAATGGAATTCCGGCTTTATGTCTTCGCGGGGTATACCCCCGTCTATTTTGCCACCAAAGAAAGAGCTATAAAGCGCCCTGTGACGACCGCCTGACCTGTGTGACCTTTATACATGAGTGGCATGACTCCCGTGACAATGTCAGTTGGAGTTGACTAAAAAGGGAAAACCTGACAGGCAGCCTCGGAAGTCTATTGTCTGGGAATGACATTCATTCTGCCGTACAATGCCCGTCTTTTAGAACCTGCCAAGTCAGATCGCTAGAGCACTTTTAATAATAAAAAAGTCTCCCAAGAGGAACGTTTTTCATGTAATGAAAAATGCCTGCATTTCCGCTTATGAGGTGTTCGGTACTTTAGAAGATGAAAACGGGATGTTTTGTATGACATATGGCTTACATGCGACTGAGTTTAGGTTCAATTTTGCATTCCCAACCGGTTGGTAATGGCCCGAGCCCGTAGGATTCCATTGTCTTGAATTTTGTATGAGATGATCTCTTTAGACTTTCTCTGTGTTACCAGGTGTCGGTTCTTTTCCCTATATTGGATTGAAGTCGTTCCGAAACGAGCCCCTCTTGGATGATTTCCAATGGATAGGGTGAAAGTGCGAAAACCTCTCAAACCACAGACACGCGACGGGGCGATAAACTTGGAGAAGCACGACCAGGTGCTTTCTCACGGTCAGAAGTGTCCTCCCCAGCAAAATCGGGGAAACCGTAGGAGTCGGAAGAATCCCTTTAGTCTTGAAAGTGTTGACAAATCCAGATTTTGAGAAACGGAGGGGGTGAGAGAAAGGAATGGATTTCGTCGTATAAATTGAAAGAGAAGAGGGTCCAAGGAAATCGATAAAAAGCTCCACTAGAAGAGTAAAAGTGTAACCCCCGATTACTTATGCTGGGGTGTTGATTTTGATGATAGTTGAAGTTGTGAGTTGGGTGATTCCAAATGGGAATGATTCAATAACTTTCCCTAGGAAAACACTTGACTCGTGTGAACTTTTCCTATTTTATTATTCCACTTTCAATTTATCTAATGGAAAACGAGAAAGGAAGATCCTGGTAGGAGGAAGCTTGGTAAAGGGAAGGAGTCAAAAGACGACTGACAGTGACAAACAGTCCCACAGTCGACTCAATTGGAACTGAAACCAAGCTTAAAGAAAGCTTGAGGATTCGGGCCAGTTCGGGTTTTTGGAACCCGTGGAGAAAGCTGTGGAAGCATTTTTATACTGCTGTGGGTTCCGTAAAGCTATTGCATTGGCTCAACTTTCCCTTTGCTCCCCTTCTTTTAAGCAATCAAACGAAGGGGTTCGAATGGCGGAGAAAGTGGTTCGATTATTCATTGAGTCTGCTCCACTGCGTCTGTCCACTCGGCTATAAACTGATGTTGACGGCTTCTAACACCCGGGTAGCCTCCAACTTGACGAACGCAAAAATATATTGACAAGAGTCCAGCGTAACTCTATAGCTCTAGTCTCTAGCTGAGTTTATCTTACGCTCACCCTGAGCATAATCTTTTCTATTTTGCAGTTTCTGTGGATCAAGGTCAACTGGAATGATGATAACGAGGTCAAGCAGGCGGAAAATGGTCTCCATCATACTTTTTTGACTCTGCTGGTTCTGGTGGTATGAGGACAGTCATGTTGGTCAAAATGGGCTTCCAATTTGGTCTTTGTGGCCCTTCTTGGGTTCATGGTGCTGATGTTCTACTGGCAGACAAAATTAATGTCGCTGGAGCAAGAACAAAAAATGATAGGTGAGTAAATGTTACAAATGTAAAAATAATGGGTGACAATTTTTATTTTATTTTACAGGGATAAAACTTGGGCAACTTTCGGCCTTGTCAAATGGGAAAGTTGCCTCTTTTGTCCAAGAAATGGGAAATGGATATAACTCTGTACATAATGAAGGTCAACAACCTCTACAGGGATAAAACTTGGGCAACTTTCGGCCTTGTCAAATGGGAAAGTTGCCTCTTTTGTCCAAGAAATGGGAAATGGATATAACTCTCTACATAATGAAGGTCAACAACCTCCTCCTTCGATGGATTACACTGAGACAGCGGTGGTTTTGTACAATCGGATCCCGAAAACGGGCTCGACGTCATTCATGGGAATGGCTTATGATCTTTGTTCAAGGAATAATTTTCATGTGATACATCTCAATACCACGAAAAACAGCCATGTTATGAATCCAGCGGATCAGGTGAGGTGGACAATGTTTGTTTTCATTAGAAAAGTTGAAGGGTGAAAGTTTTCCTTTATTTAGCTGCGATTTGCTCAAAATGTGACTACGTGGCATGAGAAACGTCCGGCCATTTACCACGGCCATCTTGGTTTCATTGACTTTGCTTCGTTGGGAGTTCCACTGAGACCACTTTATATCAATGTCATACGGGACCCCCTTGACCGCCTTGTTTCTTACTACTACTTTCTCCGGTATGGAGATGATTTCCGACCAGAAGTTGTTCGGAAAAAACAAGGCAACACGGAGGTATTTAGTGATAGCAAAATAAGTGTAATTTGGAACAAAATATTTTTAAAATTTTAATTTTTTAGACATTTGACGAATGCGTGACACGCCAAGGTCCAGATTGTGATCCACTCAACCTGTGGATGCAAATCCCATTTTTCTGTGGCCATCACTCATCTTGCTGGGAGGCAGGAAATTCATGGGCTTTACAACAAGCTAAATCAAACCTAGCAAAGTCCTACTTCCTCGTCGGGACTACTGAAGGAATGGAGGATTTTATTGCAGTACTTGAAGTCTCTCTGCCACGATTTTTCCGTGGTGCCTTGAAATATTTTCAAGATGGTGAGATTTACTTTTAGGGAAGAGTTTTAGGTTGATTACCAAAATTGTAATTTACCAACAGGCGGAAAATCCCACTTGCGGAAAACTTATGGGAAACAAGCTCCGAGCAAGGAGACCATCCGGGCGATTCGAAAATCAAAAATCTGGCAAATGGAGCAAGACTTTTACATGTTTGCAAAAAAGAATTTTAATGGTGTCAAGAAACGAACGATTTCAAGCACTGGGAAGCCATTGCCACAACAATTTCGATATGAAAAAATACGTCCAAAATAGGCTCACACCGAACCACAACCCGAGATTAGTTTTATGAGCTTTTAGAATTACGCAGAGATTCTCCTCGGATCAAATGACCTTGTGAACTTTAGCTAATACACTTTTGAGCCTAATCCTTAAACGACACGAGACTGAATAAGAGTCACTTCAGCTTTACAAAATTGCCAGTAGCCAAAATTGAACTTAAATTGCCCATTGTTCGGCGTTGACATTGACGAGACTGCTCTACTTTTCAAAGAAAAAGCAAAACTTATTTCCGTTCGGGTTCATTACTCTTGTATTCCATGGAAAATGGCAAAATTTTTAATCCGTGTTCTTGCCATTTGTGCAATGTCAGCGACTCGCGTCGCCACTTCTAGCGTCATCACTTCACCGCCAGTGACAAATTTTGGTGACTGGGCCAGCGATTTTGATCGATGCAAGGAAGGTACGCTGGTCCAGGGGTTTCAGCTCATTTTTCAACCATATCAGGGACCTCGTGATGACACGGCAATAAATGGTCGGCAAAAAACGACACAAGCCCAAGCGAATATCAAATATTCAAATTAATTTGACAGGAATTCGTCTCTTCTGCGGAAATCCAAGTAACAACCGTGTCCAGAATATCACAAGCGATGTTGGTTTCGAAGGGAAGAACGGACAAGTGTTCAAGTGCCCTGCTCACAGCTACATAATTGGGTTCCAATTGAGGGTGTTGAGGTATGATCCTAAAGATAACATGGCGACGACGAATTTGCGAGTATTTTGTAGCAACAATCGAGCTAAATACATAGAAGGTGATGGCTTGAACTTTGGGGAGTGGGATCAAGATGACATCCAGTACTGCCCGAGTTCTCAAGCCGTGTGTAGCATCAAGACTCAAACCCAATCAAATCAAGGACTTTACAGTAAATCCAACATTTCAGTTGTATTGGCAGTTTACTGTAAAATACTAGTTCATTATTTTTAATTTATTTACAGGAGATAATACGTCCTTAAATAATATATCGACGGAATGCTGCAATATTCCAGCTGGAAAGCAGCAGTAAACGCCCACAACGCAAAGCTTTCCCTGTCATGCGCTTCCTGATAAATAAAATAGAAACCGTTGCTCCGTATATTTTGATGTGTAAAATCGGTTAATTTGGAAGATCGAACGACATTCTCTCAGAACTGGGAGTATGCGCGTCACTTTACTCACATAATATGGACCCAACTTTAACAAAATGACGCCATCTGCAAGGAGCAACGGTTGCTGTAGTCGTAACTTGAACTTTAGAATTCAGTTAATCTCATCAGCGATCAGCGTAATTGGGAAACTTGGTCGTATGACCTCTTGATTTCATCAAGAGGAAGCGTGGTATTGGGCACAAATTCAAAGTTCAGATGCCATATTCCTACCCTTTCTGATGGACTTTCAACCAGTCATAAATAAACTACAACACCACATTGCTTTTGTTATCTTTAATCAAAGAATTAAATGATTAGGCTAATAAATACAAGGTTACTCACTTACAAATGGCTAATTCGAAAAAGTTAATTTGATTAGTGAAATCAGGATTCAAGGAAGCTCTTCCGTCAAAAATGGCGAAACACCTTATTCTCTGCTTTGCAGTGATTGTAGCGGCTAGCGTCGCCAACTGCACAATCATCACTTCACCTCCGGTGACCAATTATGGTACCTGGGCTAGGGATTTCGATCGGTGTCGGGACGGAAGTTTGGCACAAGGATTTCAGCTTATTACGGAATCATGGCGTGGCCCAGGCATTGATGACACTGCAGTTAATGGGATTCGTCTCTTCTGCGGCAACCCAAGTGACAGTGGGACTCAGAAGATTACAAGCGACATTGGCTCCTGGGGGAAGGACGGGCTAGTATTCAAGTGTGCGAGTCAAGGTCATATTACCGGGTTCCAGCTCAAGGTGGAGGCTCATGGAATCGTACCAGGCGATGATACAGCTACGAATGGTCAAAATTCAAAATTCCTCTGGAATGAACGCACTTAACATTCATTTTTGCTTGACTTTTCAGGTATACGCTTCTTTTGCAGTAAGGACGAAGGTTTCATTGAAGGTGACGGAACTCGCTTTGGGAAATGGGGAGAAGAAGTCCATTGCCCCAAAGGCCAAGCTGGTGAGTTGCCTGTTGATTACATAATGTTTGTAAAATAATTTTGACTTTTGCCTTTTTCTTTTAAAAAGTGTCCGGAATTAAAACACAAATACAAGAAGATCAAGGATTTTTCAGTAATTTTAATACTTAACATAAACACGAAAACAACCACATTTACAATGTTTACTCTTTTATTCTAGAGGACGATACGACGTTAAACAACGTATAATATAATATAATATTATAATTAATAATTATATTATAATATAATCATGCTATTTATAATCATGCTCTATAATTAATATTTCAGGTCGCTTTGGAGTGCAGTGACGTAATAAACGAAAACCACTAAGGCGACTGGCGCATAGAGGCTTTTCTCCACAGCCTTTCAAACTTTCTCCATGGTCCATAACTGCAAGCTAAAGAATAAAAAACTGCCTACTGTTTTTGCAATAACACTTGTAGAATCAATTAATCTCATCAGCTCAATTGAGAAACTTGGTCGGACGATTGTTTTCAATTTTGAAGGGCACACGTGGATTTGGACATTTTCAAAGTACAGAAGGCCATTTGTCCTTGTGATATGAGGATATAACATGGTCTTTCCAGCCAATCATAAATGGCTGCCCAATCCCTGCTCAAATTGCTATCTTATAATCACAGGATCAAATGATTACGTTAATAGTACAAATTTTTGCAAAACAAGGCTACCCACTTATAAATAGGTTAATTCCTGGCACAATTAGTTTCATAGAGTGAAATCAGGATCGGCATTCCAGGAACCTCTTTGAAAATGGCGAAATTCTTTATCCTCTGCCTTGTAGCGATTGGAGCAGTTAGCGTCGTCAACTGCACCGAAATTATGCCACCCCAAGTGACCAATTGGGGTAACTGGGCCGGGGACTTTGATCGATGCCGGGATAAAACCTTCGCCCAAGGGTTTCAACTCATTGCTGAAAGGTCGGTTGGTCCCGCTGACGATACGGCATTGAACGGTTCGAATGAATTCTTAAGCTCAAGAAAATAGCAAGTATATGAGTCATTTAATAGGTATTCGTCTGTTTTGCGGAAATCCAAGCGATGGTTCGACTCAGAAGATCACCAGCGATGTCGGACCTTGGGGAAAGGACGGGATTATATTCAAGTGTGCATCTCAAGGTCGTATCACCGGGTTCCAATTGAGGGTGGAGAAAGATGGAGGATTAGCAAGAGACGATACTGCCTCTAATAATGCAAATTTTTATATATCGCCTTCAAATACAAATGTATTTAACATTCTATGTTGGTTTTTTAGCTGCGGGTATTCTGCAGTAAGGAGGAAGGGTTCATCGAAGGTGACGGAACTGACAATGGAGATTGGGGAGAAGAGGTCCACTGCCCCAAAGGCCAAGCTGGTGAGTTGCCAGTTGATTTATATGCTTGTGAAGTATTTTGACCTTTGACTATTCTTTTTTTTAAATAGTTTGTGGAATTAAAACTCAAGTTGAACCGGACCAAGGGAACTTTCGTGACGATTCTAGTCTGAATAATGTAATTTCCGAACGTTCTTTCATATTAATATAATATAATAATATAATAATGTTATTTATAATCACGCTCTATAATAATATTTCAGGTTGCGATGTTATGCTGCGACGTCTAAAGGACTACCAATATAAGCATTGTCCCAAGAACAGGATTTTGTTAATTTAGACTATGAAATAAAATCCACAGAATACAAGCCTAAACTATAATTCTTCGGCATTTCTACAAGCATGCGTTGATGTAATTCAAAGAAAAGGCGACGCAAGCAGTTGCAAAAATGCATATAATAAATCGAGCAAACCAACCAGAGAGGCCTTTTCATTCTCAGGAGCAGCAGCACGCCGACCTTCCCCAAAGATGCTATTGTCGCTAAATTCTGATTTGCCTGAGGGCAGGAAAAGTGAAAGGAAGTTAGAACATTGCTAAAAACAGAATCCTAGTTTTAGAAAACATTTCTCCCTGTAATCCTTTAGTTCAAATAAGCCCTTTGTCACCTTTCACTTTTGACCTTTACTTGACATTCCCTTTTCCTAACCAATCACTGCACGACACCAACAACTTTCTCATAAAGCTTGAATGTGGGGTGCCACCCTGTGTATTTATATTCACAGAGCTACAAGGAAAACTACAGAGGTCGTTCACGTTTACCCTTGACCCTTAAATGACCCCATAGGTACAAAAACACCCCCGGCAAAGTCCCAGCAAAATATAAAGTTCATATCCCATAATCATTCATTTCCGCAAACCTTCGAACACGAAAATATGAAAAAAAAAACCCAAGGTCAACTCCCATATTACGCTGTAAACTACATCGATAAATGACGTCAGATTTGCACGTGGACTTACGAACGACTACGTTTAGTTCGACTTGCAAAGCTTTCTACTCAAAGTTGGCAAAGCGTTTTTTCCATACTCTAGCGCATGCGCATGGGTTAAAAGCTTATAAGCCAATAAACTTTATATTGCCTACCTTATAGTATAAACATTATAGTGCCATATTGTAAAAGTCTACCTAATATGCCGCCGTATTATTATAAGCAGTAGACATGACACCGTCGACACCCATCATGATGACCCAATCATATCGTTTTCGTAATAATTCGTAATAATTCGGAATGGATGACTCATTAAACTTGCAAATGCGTCATATTACACGTTATATGACGTAATGTTACGATGTTGACACATGGTCCCTAATAAGTGATGGTGAATTGCGCAGCTACGTTTTGCAAATGATTTGGAAATACGTCGTCATCATCGACCCAAGGTTATGTTGTATTGCGCATCTCCGTTTTGCGCATGAAGACGACGTTATGAAATAAAGGAGTGGCTGGCTTGCGTTGATTGTCATGGCCGATGACGTGTCATAGTTTCGTAGTGGGTGGTGGACGGGAGTTTTGTCCGGGACGAGCCGAATCTGATGTCAGTAGCCAGTTGACCTCCCATGTCCACCCTCTACGGCTTTTGAGGCTGGTTGGCCCCCACATCGGCGCAGAGCTGCCGTTGCCACATAATGGAGGAAAGGGGTTTTTTTGGCGGCCTCAGTGCTGCCTCTAGGAGGCAAAAGCGACAATCTTTTCTGCTCATGACGACACCAGTTACTATCAAGAGGAGCAAGGGAGACTACCAGGAATCAACAGTTCATGTGACAAAGTCACTAATGACCTCCAGGTCACAAACATTCCAGTCTCCATAATCATCTACAAAACAGCTGACGGAAGACGCTTCTTCCCCTACCTTCCCTATTGTCTCAAAAACTCCGCTTCTTATCAACAACTCATCATGCAAGGTAAACAAAAGTAATTAAAAGTAAAAATAAAAGTAATAGAAGCACATTGTTAAAAACTGGCAAATTGAGGTACACTCAGAGCTATGGAAATAGGCTGTAAATTAAGCCAGTCAAAGCGATACAATCCTGGTAAGATCCTTCTTTGCAAAAAGAACAAAGAAGGTCAATGCACTGTTAATTATTCAACCAATTGTATTCTCTTGACAACATGTCAGTTATGCTAATTACGTTTTTTTAATTCTAGGGATGTTCTAATTTCTTTTTTAATTTTGTATTCCAGGTTGATGTCGATGTTCTGCTAGCGATCATCAGAGTGGCACACCCGGTTTTTGAACTAATTGTTCAGCATTCAATCATTCATCATCATTAGCAGCTACTAAAAATACAGGATGAGCGGAGAAAGCAGTGCGGGTACAAGTACGAGTGCCAGCACTTCTACTACTACAGCTACGCCGAGTACCAGTGGCACTACTGAAATTAGTTTAGTTGTAAAGGCTGAGAAACGACCAAGAGAACCGGATGAAGAAGATGCTCGTTATGATGAGTGGGCAAAGACCCTTTTGGCACGACCTATTCCTCAATTACAACCAGCCACGCAGACGACATTGACAACAGGACAGCTTATCCAATCTGGGAACAATACCTTCTTGATCCAGAGTCTTCCAAATGCTAATAACCCCACTGGTGTCACCACTTCTGTGGGTGGAGATGGGTTACCTCCTCATAATGGGTGAGTTCTAAATGCCATTGATGAATTTGACATTCTTGTGAAGAGATAGTTATGTATTATTTGTCACTTGTTTTTAGGTTTGACATGGACAGTGCCGTTGGGAGGTTTACTTGGTATACCTTAGCTGAGGATAAGAATGTCCCATGCATTTATCGAAGTGGGGAACTCTACTGCTGCGTCAGAATGGCGGAACCCGTGTTGAGTGATTTCCTAAGAACACTGCCACCGGAAATTGCGACTGGAATGCTTGTCCAAAGTCATCCTGTAAGCTAACTGGAATTTTAGAAAAAATACATAGACAACGTGTGGTTTTCTAAATAAAGTTTATTATACCCTTCTAGATCACCCAAACTGAAGCTAAACTCTTGACTTATGTCAATAGTTGGCACTGTGATGGATTCTATGGAGCAGAGCCATTCACGTCCCAGGATTTCCTCGTGAGTGTCACCGAGCTGGAGAAATACTTTGCCTTTCTCGTATTTTCGTACGAAGTTCTTCAGTCTGGCGGTGGGAATAAGAAGAATGACTTTAGTAAATGTGGGTTCGTGAAAGTAAATTCAGACTCACTGATTCCTTACACTGTCATGAGTGATAACGACAAAGGAATCCCACTCTTCTACTTCGAGGGTCAGATTGATATTTTAAACGCAAAGTCTCAGGTAATTACAGTGAGCTTAGTAGGAGCCTTGCTTTACTGAATTTAGATGTTTCTAACTTTAATTTTTTTTATTTGCAGTTTCTTTCCGGATGGGAATTGGCATATCTCAAACTATGTTGTAAAGTCCAAGGTGTTCGGAAGGATTTGATATCCAAAGAAACACTCCAGATTGTGAAATTAGTCGACCTCAAAGGTTACTTTCCGAAACGTACAATTTTCCTGGAGAACAACTGGCCCGATCCTCGACCCAAGTCACTCCTTCCTAAACAGTCAGCATATTCCACCGCCTCGACTCAGCGCTGGATTACCAAACCCACCACCAACGATATGTTCAACAAGACTCAAAGTAATGCAGGAACCATCACCACCCGGCCAGCTACCTTTTCCTTCAACGGTTCTCAACTAACGAGCAATGGGATCTTGACGTCTTCTGCCAATATCCTCACAGCACAACAGGGTCTCAATGCAGTTGCGAGGAATGGCTTTAATCTCGGTGGATTGACAGTCTCTAGTGCCAGCAATAGCATCGTAAGCAGTAGTATTAGCGGCACGGCGTCAATCATCATCAATCCCAATGGGAGTCAAGTCCAAGTCCCCAAGAACCAAGTCGTAGCAGCAAGAACAAATAATTTAACCAAAATCCGAGTCCACGGTCCACCTGCAGACACGTCAAAACTTACACTCATCCCTGACTACAATGAAGCTATTGCGTCCTCTCGAGAACCACCATACTGCGTTAGAATGGTGAGTTGATTCTATAGTTAAATTAAATCACAATATTAATTGTTTTTTCTCTCCATCAGATCATCATTGACAAGGAAGTGATGCACTGTATAAATCAAAGACCACACAAACCAGACACTTATTTACTCGTGCTTCAAGAATTCCTGACTAGGCTTTTTCCATCACCCCCCGTGTCAATCTACCCTACGTGTGTCAGCATTCTCAAATCTATTGGAGTCACAACTTACCTCCCAAACAGGTAACGAATTTCAATTTTTCAATCCTTTAACTTCAAAATTGACAAAGATTTGAAGCTAACTTTTTTTGCGTTCACAGTGCACAAGTCAAGGCTTTCAACGCGTTTGGATTTTCTATTGCAAAAGCATGGGAGCTGCCACTAATCGCTGCCACTGACGCTGCATCTCAACTGAGTAAACTCAAGACCCTTTTGACACCGAAACCAAACACCGGTATCCGACCTACAGCAAATTCCAACCGTGTCCCGATGACTTCGAACTCGAACAACCGAATGCTGCTGGTGACTAACAATCGTCCGAATACACGCAATTCTGCCGCCTCGGCTGCCAGTTGGTAACAAACTATAAACAGTTAGGAAAGTTATATGAAGTCTGAATTGGGCCTGGATTTCAAGAAAACCATCCTATAGTGGAATCCGTCTTATAACCTTATTAAATTAATTAATTCATCACTTTTGTGTTTAAATTAAACTGTTTCCTCTCATTATATATTTCATTTGTAAAGGAGAAAAAGTAACTATAGCTTAATTAATTGGAAGAAATGTGCAGACCATACACAAAATGGAATTTGGAGTACATTATTCTAAATATAGTAAACAAAACCCAAGGTTTGTTCCTGCCGTCAGTAACTACACAAATGTTTATGTGGAGGGACGAAGTCATAAGTTTCGAAAAACATGAAAAGTTAAGAGAATAACTTAAGTTTCCTACAAGTGTAAAAGCAAAGGCTGCTATTAACTGGTTTGCTTTGTCATAAAAACAATTAAGGGGTTTAAAACCCTTTTGCCGTAAGGGCCTTTACCAGATAATTCTCTTTGGAGGATTTTTAGTCTGTGTGACCATTGGAACTAGTGGTGGCTTCGGGTTCAGTCAAAGGGTCAGGATTCTCAGGGTCATCTTGACCTGGCATCGGAAGGACGATGATTGGTTGTCCGCCGTTGAATGGAAGTACTGGCTGCTCCTCAGTCCCATTCCTGAAGATTAAAAAAATGTTGACATTGAGTGGAAACGTTGACACTAGATTATGCTAAGAAAGCTCAAACTTACTGGTGCAGGAGTTCCTTGTAATACTCAATTTGGTTCGTCAGATTAGCCTTCTCCAGCTCCCATTCGACCCTCATTTTATGAACCTTTTGAATATTTTCCTCACTGAGATTGGCGATTCTCATGTTATAGTTTTTCTTCAAAGTCTCAATCTGCATCGAATGCTCATTCTTCATGTCTTCCATTTGTTCCAAATATTTTGTCTCATGAAATGTGGGCTGAACAGAACCACCAGGAGCTGGGGTCTCTGTAATTAATCGACACTGAAGATTAATGAGGAGGACTGGAGGAGTTTGGATTGTAACTTACTTCGAACTGTTGGAGCAGAATTAGCTTTTTGTTTGGTGTTATTGGGCGTCGTGACAGGTTCTTCAGTGACTGGAGAAGTCTGAGCTTCACCAGATGACTTCTTAGGAGTCACTTTAGCAGCAGTAGCAACTGGAGTTGTGTCAGCACTCTTGGCAGGCCGTCCCCGAGGCTTTGGTGTAGCATTCGGCGTAGCCTTTTCTTTCTTTACGGGAGACGCTTTTTCTTTCTTTGTAGGGGAAACCTTTTCTTTCTTTGCTTGTTTCGCCTTGCTCTTTGACGGCGGCTGTTCATCTTCGTCCTCATCTTCTTCAGAAGATCCAGAACCAGGTGAGTGAAACCGCTTCCGCCGAGGCTGACGAGAAGATCGACGTGGTTTAGACAAGACTGTCTCGACCGCTGGAGTCCATTCGTCATCATCTTCTGAATTCACAATCTGACCATCATCAAGTGCTTCCTCGTCTTCTTGGTCTTCTTCCTCGCCCTCGTCCGAATACGTCTGAAGCTCTTGTTCTTCCTCGGATTCCTCTGGAGACAAAATGTGAATTATACTACAAGTATTTACTTACAATGTAATCAAACGACTCACCTTCCTCACTTTGATCCTCATATGTAGGATGCTGTGCCATTAGTTTACAGGGACAGTTCAGAGTAACTACTTTGCAAGTCGGGCAGTAGCTCGTCCTTGGAGCCGGCAGTCCGTCAAACAAAGACGGGATGTAGTCTTCAGAATTCGGACCCATGCTCCGCTTCCCACTCTTGAAATGCTTGGAGCAGATCCGGGTCGATGTCTTGAAGACAAAGTCCGGTGGAAGGTCACAAACAGACCTCCATTGTTCTCGTAGTTTCAGATCTTGCGGGAATGGTATGAACCCCATTCCCGGTTGCTTGTTGCGGCTTGTTGACTCGCATTTATTGACAACGCAGTGAAGGTATGGCATTGTTTATTCTCCCTCCCTCCTGTTGACCTTCACCTGTAACATGAGTTATAATAACACAGTCAAGCTTAACATCTTCATTAGTTCCTTACCAAAATGGACACGGTGTGACGGCGTCGTTACGCTCCAAACCCTTGTATTCAGTCCTCACAACAAAAGAAACTCAGCACTAAAAACAAAACTAGAATTTTCTGATCCAAAAAATAAACGCGTTTCGAAAAGCGTGCGTTGATTCTGCCAAGTTAGCTCCTCACTAATGTGGAATTATCCCCTCGTCTCACCACCTATTTTATCAATAAATCTAGTAATCGTTCCATTTTAATTTCCACGTTTTGCAAATACTTTCGACTTAAAAATAAACCGTGGCAACACGGGCATAATAAAGTAAAGTAAAGCATAATGAAGACATTCAGATACAATCCCAGCATGTGGCTTCAAATCCTTTAATTTATTCAATTGTTTCAATTTGTAGCATATTTGTTTTGTTTTTTGCAATTCTTGATTTGCAATTTGTTATTATTTATGGTCATAGCACACGATATAGCAAAGCCTAAAGTCATTTACTATAATTTGCTCAAGCGCAGCTACACCAGTGTCCGGCTCCGCCTAAAAAACGGACAAAAACACGGACTCCTGGCATGTTAAGGGGCCATAATTTCCTTCCATCCGGACGGGCTTGGCTCGTGCTTTTCCCTTAGTTGGCAAAGTAGTTAATTTATGTACTTGATTTATTCGTTATATATCTTCAATTTCTTTTCAATCCAGACTCAAAGACTAATTAATTTTACTGTTCTTTGCAGTATTCCCATCATTTTCAAAAAATATTCCGATTGTATAAACTGTCTTTTCAGTTTTTAACCTTTAAACTAACTTTCGGAATGAAGTGGTAATAAGAGTGTTAACTTGACGTGGGGGAGAGCACGGTAGAATGCGGGGGTAAGAATATGCAAAGCTGTTGCTTTTTGCGGCTATTTTGAGAGGCTGGACGAGCTAGCAGCATAGCAGCCTTAGCGGCTACTCGAGTGACCGAAGCTGATGCGAATGCGTAGATGGGAATGGTACTCTCAATGACATTGGCCACGCAGAATTGGAACAAACAGCTGCTATTCGGCACTTGAAGTCTGAAAAGGTCAAGTTGTTTTGGGACAATGTCTTCCGCTGACTGGGATGAGGTCAAGCGTCTTGCCGCTGATTTCCAACGAGCACAGCTCTCATCTGCTTCACAGCGGTAAGCTTTCATGGAAAACCGGAAGCCAACAACCTCAGCGTAACGAGCGTAACTGATTCATTCTACCTCTGTTGTTTGGTTTTGTAGGTTGACGGAAAGAAATTGTGTGGAAATTGTTAATAAACTAATCGAACTGAAACTCCTTGATGTCGTATTCACATCAGATGGGAAGGAGTATGTCACACCACAACACTTGGGGAAAGAAATTTTGGATGAACTATACGTCCATGGCGGTGAATAGACACTACTCCTGCATACTAATATACCATTGTTGACTTTGTGCGTTTATGGTTTTGTAGGTCGGCTGTCAATGGTTGATTTAGCATCATCGCTCAATGTTTCCCTCGGAGTCGTCACGGCCAGGTCTAACGACCTTTTGAAACTAGAGAAAGGGCTTCATATCGTCCTAGGTCAACTGATCACTACGGCATTCCTGGATTCATTTGCGCACGATGTCAATGAAAAGCTGACCCAAGATGGGGTTGTGAGTTTACATGAGCTGTCGAAGACTTCAGACCTCCCTGGAGAGTTTCTGATGGAGCAAATGATTCGACGCGTCGGGAAAATCATCAAGGGGAAGCAAGATGAAACGGAGAATTGGATGATCTACACTGAGACTTTTGTTCAGAGGAATACTGCGAAGCTCCGTGGGATTTTGTCTGGAATTATGCGGCCAACTCCACTCCATCAAATCATGAACAAAGTCAACCAGTTGTCTGAAAAATTATTCTTCAGTAAGAGTAGCTAAAACCGTTTTTTTAGAAGGAATTATAATTTTGTTTATTTGTAATTTAGACATTCTGAAAAAGTTGCTGAGCACAAAACGAATTGAAGGAACGCTATCGGGATCCTCACGAACATCGTATTACATTCCGAGCATCTACACAAGGGCTCAAGTCAGCTACATTGAGCGCTTCATGAACGGCAATGGTTATGTGGATTTGGACGCAGTCTCTCGCCTTGGAATCAGCGAACCAAAAGCCTTCATTCAGAAACGGTTTCCAAATCAGGAATTAGTTTTCTTAAAATCGACATGTCTTGGGGAGCAACTCTTTCAACAAGTGAAGGATTCAGTTGAAGAAAGTCTTCTTAGCCCAGGATGGGTCGATGTCGGTTCAATTCTTCCATTTGGAGTGAGTGAGCAGGAAGTTAGTCTACTTTTGCAACAAATTCCTCGGACTCCGAATTCGATCACACTGGGTTCATCAATCATTTCATCTTCACTGGTGGATTCACTGAAAGACCAATTTCGCCCTCTTATGGAGGAGCAGAGCATCACCGTAGGGAATTAATTTATCTCTTCTGAAAAGATTCGCAGCTTTGACTTTTAATGATTTTAAGGATGTGGAGTCTGGAAAATATGTGGAATTCATGACTCAAGTCCGGGCTGCTGAGAAGAAGAACAAAACGGCTGCAATGAATGCTGCGGAATTGGACAGTCGAGGCCACAAGGTTGAACTTTGTAAATAAACCAATTATAATCTACAAGTACTGAATTGTTTGGCTTGTTTCTAGAAAGAAGATCGTCGAAAGAAAGCATCTGCTGGAGGAAAAGGTGGAGGAACCCAAGGGCGTGAATCCAAAACAAAGTCTACAAAAAAGGTAAGATTTGTCGTTCGACTAACTAAAAGATTCAATAAAAAGTTTCACTTCCATAAACTTTTGTAGAAGTACATGGCCGGTCGAAAGGACGAATCCGATTCGGAAGAGGAAGCACCAAGACAGGGCAATGAAGGAGTCCACGGGAAGGGTTCTGTTGTACCAGTTCTGACATTCCTCAGCCAGAAGGAAGTAATGCGGAAGCTGGAGAAAGACGAAGCATTGGTCGATGCTCCACCGGAAATCCTGAAAGGGATAGCCAACCAGATTTTACCGTAAGCCCCTTTTCAACGTGTAATATTTGACCACGTGAATGATTTGTCTCAACTTTCCGTATTCAGTTCTCTACAATTGGACTACCAAATCGTTGCAAAGAAAGCCTACGACTTGTTTGTATCCGAGCAACAGGAACATAAATCCAAGGAAGGAACTTTTGCTAAAGCCGTCAAATTGATTACGTTCATGCAGCTTTATACAAATGGGTTGGAAATATTCGTTGATGATAACGATGCCAAATCCCAACTTGAAAAGTACTTGCTCCGGAACTTTGGTCAAGAAGTCATCAATGGAATCACCGAGTACTTTGTTGTTGATTCAGGAATTCCAGATGGGAAGGTAAAACTTTATGAAACAATTTCATACAAATTATGCTTCAGTTATAGTGCTTTATTTTTCCAGATTACTGACATCGATGACCCAAATGTGGTGACAGAATTGATGAACTTAGCCAAAGTGACTACAGCTCCAGACTTTTTGCGTGGCGTTGAGAACATAATCGTAGTTCGAACAGACAAGACCATTAAAGATGTCTTGGTCGAAGCTCGTGAAAGTTTGGAAGCGCAGTTGACTGGAGCTGAGGAAGCCAAGGATCCAGCGCTTTTCCTCCATGTCTTCGTTCTCCTCGTGTTCAGTATGCTTCACAAATCTCTGCTATCTGCCAGTGGTAAGTTTGTCCCACAAATCATCAACAATTTCAAGAGTTCAGTGGGGGATGAAGAATTCGTCAAAATCAAAAGTGCTCAGGAAGCCGTAATGACGCACATCAAAAGTAAAGGAAACCAAGGCCAAGTGGATACGATTTATGGGGATTTGAAACCAATCATCAAAGCTCTAAAAGGGCGTAAAGAACGTTAAATTTAAAATTTTGTTAATAGTTTTAAAACACTCATTTTCAATTTTTCTGGAATAAAAATGGCAAAAATTTCATTTCTCCCCAACCCTTGAATTCTTGTAAACGTTTTGAATTTTTGGGAGGGAAACGTCAATTTTTGCAGAAAAATTTGGAATTTAGAATCCACAAGATTTTACAATTTTTCAAGTTTTTGAGTAATTTTTGATTAAATTGGTATAATTGTATATCCTCTGTCGTAACCTTTATGACATCAATGTCAACCGTCCCGTAACATGATGGACGGGGACCTGGACCTAGCCACAATGGCCACAATCACTGATTTTGATTTCGGTAAGGGAACAACACTGCAATCAGTGCAATCTACAATAATGCCGAAACAGTTCAATTGAAATCGAAATGGAATGACCTCCTTTGTGTTTTAGGTGTTGGTGGGTCAAACTATGAATTTGTGCGGGTATCTGAGGTGGCCGCAGACGTGTCTCATGCAGAGGTTAACTTGATCACTTGGCTCTTATTGGAACAAGAGTTGAACAAACTCAAGAACGTTGTTTACGCTGAAACCGATGGCAATGGCGCAGCTGGGGACTATGTAGATGCACTGTCAACACGCCCATATCCTGGATCTGCCTTCCGCCCTCGTGCCAAACGATGTGAGCCTTATGATCCAGATTAAGATATGGTTGGGAAATTATAATGCTTTTGGCCATTTTTTTAGATGCAGAAGAACTTCTTCGAGCTGTTGGGATAATAATCCCCTTTGAACTGTTATCGAATGCAAAAAGACAAGAGTTATTCCGCCTGTTCTCATCTCAAAGCAATTTACTGAAGCAAGAGAAATACAGGTTGGTCGCAAGTGTTATATTTGTCATTTTTTTCTTTTTAAATTTAAATTTCCTTTAATTTTGCAATTTATAGCACAATTCTGGATCTCTATGAAGCTTTGCGAAGGCGCTCCAAATTCCGTGAAGAGTTTGACAAAGTGAACATTGTTGGAAGAGGAGAATTTGGCGTTGTCTACTCGGTTAAGGATCGTCAGGAATGTTCCTATGAGGGCCACTTGCCATGCAAATTTGCAATTAAGGAGATTCTTATTAGTTCCATCGATGCTCTTGACAGTATCAATATGATCATCAATGAGTCCAAGATTCTGCGCAAACTCAATGAGCACCCTAATATCGTCAGGTATGACGACTCTTGGCTAGAAATGGACGAGCATGACAGTGATAGCCTCGTCTTCTACTTGCAAATGGAACTCTGTGATATTCCGCTCAGTCGATGGAGGGAGGAGAATCCTCGGGTCCAGTTGACGGAGAATCACCTCTTCGCAATTACCAACCAGCTCCTGAATGCGCTGCGGTGGATCCATCAAAACGACTGTCTCCACCTGGACATCAATGTATGTTTCTTATTTACTCACATTAAGATTAACATTCACATTAACACCCTTGTGCTTTTTGCTGTAGCCGAAGAACATTTTGTGGGCCACCAACAGTTTTCAAGCTGTCAAGATCAGCGACTTTGGTCTAGCTGTTCACGGAATTTCTTCACACGGTCGTGTCGGGACAGTGCCATACTGCGCACCAGAACATACTCTCACGTCAAAGGTAGAAGCAGCTTCGTAAAAGCTCCTGTTATAATCTGCTGTTCATTCCAATACACTTTTCTTCAACAGAGCGACGTATACTCTTTGGGGGTTACTCTATTTGAAATGTCACAAACATTTTCAACACGATCTGAGCTGATTACACGAATCGACATGCATGATTTTCGGACTGGTGTAACATTTCTGGTAAGTTAACCTTGTGAATTTTAGTTTGCATGAAATGACTTTTATTTGTAACCTATAGGATAAAATTTTACCACTCATGCTACAAAAGCATGCAAGTCACAGGCCATCACCGATTGAGCTGCAACAAATGATTAATGACGGATAATAACTCCTTGGAACTGGATCGTGAGTAAATACCTGCCTTGAGTTCCTACCTTCCTTCCAGATTCCTTGAAAATACTTTTTAAATGGTACAAAGAGCATGCGTAAAATAATACCACTAATCACGTCAACGTACAGAACGATAAATGTTACAAATCCTTCAGCAGCGCTGCAGAACTTAAGGTAAACTTCAGATTTTCTCTTTACCTCTACAGATCATATCATCCTCATCCTATAGATGTAAAAATAATAACATGTTTGCATATCCCAAAAGACGTGTTTAGTTCAATTCATATTTATTTTAGCGATAGGGTTCATATGGCTTAATTCTGGTCGGTCTTACGTATGGCTCAATTACAGCTTCATCCCACGGTCCATAAATGTTTTTCTTGTACTTGAGTCCATACACCATTGATGACGGGAGAATCGCCGTGCCGATGACGACTGCGGTCATAAAGAGAAAGAGTGTTAGCGGTGATACCGTTTGGGCGGCGAAAGAGCCAATGATGACGCTGGTAATTAAACCCCACGGAGTATCCCAGAAGAGTGAAGAGAAAATTGGGAAGAGGATGAAGACTTGAACGGTGAGGACGAGAGCTGTGAAGCAGTGAAAGTCCGATTCCAGTCTGGAAGTGAGACAAATGGATCCGATAATGGCTGAGTTCACAGAAACTGCATTTGAGGTCATGAATGATTCGATGCCGTAGTAGGAAGTGCACAAATGAACAAGAGTGCTTAGCCCTGCAATATACTGGATGGTATTCGAGCTGATTTCAGCGGTGAGCGATCGTAGGATCGGGGCCATTTTGTACGAGAATGCAAGGAAGATGGCAGTAAGGCGGAGATGCTCCATCCGGAAGTGCGTGGGAAATGTAATACTTCGTCTTGCCATCATGTCTGCAACAACGGTGCCAAAGAGGTAGGCCAGTGTGGAGCAAATGAAGCAAGAGAATAGGATTGTCACGGGGTCAATTCGTCCATTGGCAAAGTGGTAGTAGACAACGTGGAAGACACAGGCGGCTGAGAACTGAGCGACGTAACGACCTGACCTTAAGATCGTGGTACTCAATGTCCAGTCATAGGGATAAGGGTTCGTCTTCATTCCGTCGAATAGTCCATCGTAGCTGTAGTTATCTGGGGCATCAATGGGGTCATAGAGAGTACCCGGAGTGCCTTTGTTGTGGCCCTTGGGCTTCATTGCAGCATAAGTACTACTGAATGCTGTAAGAAAAGAAGTTGAATTAAATAGTTCATAAGCTTAAAAATGGAATAGGTACCTTCAGTTGGTGTTGTCGCACGAAAAACAGCACGTAAGGATGTGAACCTGGGGTCATTCAAGGTCAAACAAGGGTCAGCCAATTAAAAATCAGCAGAAGAATGTTTTGTTTACAAAACGACCCGTCAGGTTGGCCCCCAAGCGTCCTGAAGTTAGCCCCCTTCAGATCAACCAAAAAATTCCAAGGTTAGAACGTAATGAAAGAAAACCTTTGAGTCTCCGTTGTCCTATTAATCAAGTACTTAATGAGCTGATTAATAATTGGACTCGTTGAAAGCTACTTTTCTCCACTTTAGTTGCCAGCATATACTGGTATTCCAGGTGGGTGTATTCCCCCTTTAGTTCCTTTTAAATTCGGTGGAAAAGGTTGGAATCCGGGGAAAACGAAGCCTCTTCCTCCGATTTGTTTTCTTCGTTGAAAATATATATTTTCTAGTTTCTCCAATGTCAAATGTCACATTAAAGTCATGATACTTCCCCAATAATGTCAAAGTTGTAAAGAATGATTCGTCCATAGAAATCTGTCGTGCTACAGAAGTTGAGATAGAAACTAGTTCCTTGTAGAGTCTCCTTCACCGTGACCTCTTGCACTGAATTGTTATCATCAGTTGAGAACTTGAAGCTTGAAATGCTATGACCTTCATCCATTGTCCCGAGTTCACACTCCTTTCCCGCAAATCCTCCTTGGAATTGGAGTTTGATTCCAGTTAAGGTGACGGCTGCATCGAAGCTAAAATGAATCCACTGCGGCAGACCCTGCGAAGAGACATTATTTAGCTTCACTGTTCGTAACTGTACAAGTACATTGCCTTTGGCCTTACTTGGTCAGAATTCCAGCATGTCTCGTCTTTTCCGTCGAACAGAAATTTCTTCCCGTACACTTTTCTATCATTGTTTAGCACAGAACTAACCCTATAATCAGGCATAAAAATCATAATTTTTATGTTTGAACAAAAACTTTAAGTTTACATACTTGTATTCCTTCAGCCGTCCAATTAACGATTCAGGCATCTCTCAAAGCGTTAGCAAAACGATAAACTTTTATGTAAACTTTTTGTATAAAACAAACCCCAAAACCAGTTGAATTTTGCTGAATTCTTGAAGAAACGCGCGCGCGCGGGAAATCGCTACTGAATATTTCTCCGCGTCGTTTCATAAAATAAATGGGCGAACATCAACGCAATTGAATTGTTTAATTTCATGCCTGACATGACTGGATTACACGCGAGGTTTATTGTGTGCTTTCATTTTATTGAACAGTGCAAACTGCAGAATTGGGGTCATTTCCTGGAGCCATAATCACCGCAGACGCACCTTGCTGATTGGCTTGCCGCTTAGCCGCCGAAGCTGGCACTGGAACTGGTCCTGACGGCTGTGATCCTTGGAGCAGTGGGACCTTTGGTAAAAGGCTTTGAGCCAAGGTGAATCCATGTGGGTCACGAATTCTATTCCTTCCATCTGGATTTACATGATACATGGCTGAAGTTGTGAAGCAAGTTTGGACCTAAACCAAAAGAAAATGTCAACAGGTCAATTTATATCAATTTATCTTACATTTTCTGCCGACTTTGCTGAAACAATGAAGGATAGCGGGATATCAAATTCCTGTTTGAACCGAGTATGGCTGTCGAGACGAACTGTTCGAAGATGCTCCAGATCCGCTTTCGACCCGACCAGAGCCACGACTATTTTTGCCAGATCAATTTGATTGAACTGAACTACTTCGATCCATTTCCGAAGGTCGTTGAGTGATGACATGTTAGTGACGTCGTATACCAGCAGTAAAATCTAAAAAGTCAAGCTTCTTAAAACAGGTTTAATTTTTAATTTTTTAAAAAACATTACGTCAATTTCAGAGTTCAAATAGACACCAAGCATTTTTGACTGAATTGCAAGACTACCAATGTCCAGAATAATCAAGGTCGCTGTTCCATAAGGACGGACGGTTACTCTTCGTGACATGAAGTCAACACCCAGCGTTGGATTATATGGATTTCCATGAAATGAATTTTCTACAAATCGCTTCACGATACATGACTGAAAGCAGAAAAATACGATTCTATTTAGATTGATAATTTAAAATTATTTTGAAGTTACCTTTCCGATGCATCCACTTCCGACAATTCCAATTCGAATTTGTCTGCCCTCAAACTCCATAATTTTGACTAAACCGATATCGATTTCTGTAGAATACTCCCAGCTTGTTGTGATCAGTCGGTTTCCTAGCTACAAGAGCCCGCATGAATAATCCATGCAGCTTTGTCTTTTCCATAATACGTTCTAGACACTTTTAAGAACGTAATCATCCATAGTATTTGAGTTTTAAGAAAATACATGATTACCATAATTCAAACAGAATTCAAACTTTTTGTCTTTCTTCAAGCTTCTATAGTGGCGTGTTCTACTGAATTCTAAATTATTCAGCAGACGGACGTTTAAAAGACAATTAGTATGTTGGCTAAAGAGCCTAGTTTTGAGAAATATTTCTTGCAGCCATGTAATCAAAGACAACCCGTGGCTTACATATTCCACGAATCCAGACGGTGACGGCAAAGGATTATTGCCTTTCATTTCAACTTCCAAAGCCTCTTCAATATGTCCTACATTTTGCTTACTGTCTTGTACCCCTTATTGGTAGGGATACTTACAACTTCTGGTGAAAACATAGTGACGAATTTGAATCTGGTCATGCAGGCATTCAACAACTGCAGTATTCGATTATATTTTGATCCAATACATGTAGGGATTGTGCCTATCATTTACCCAATAACCCTTATAGCTCTACCAGTTTCGAACATAAATTACCATGCATTAGAATTTAAGGTGAGACCTCGAGTTCACTGTACTGCAAACTTTTATTTATTCTATCCAGAAGATGGTTTTCAAAAATTCTGTCATCGTTCCCAATCTTCCGTTTCTTTGCACATTTCACACATTAGTACAATTTTTGTTGGAGGTAATCCGCAACAGGTCGTATGTATGTCTCAAACCACGTTGTTGCTGGCTGAGCAAGTGTTAGACGTTACAACTGGTAAGCGACACGACACATACTGGGAAATTAATGGACTAAGTCACACACTATCGTATGTATACCGTCGGGGTTATGGGTGGACGATCCCTTATTCAAGTCAAAAATTTTGTAAAATAAACGAGTCAAATATTGAAGACTGCTACAAGCAAAAGGAATACGGAATCTATATCATGTATTCCAGATACTATTACATGCAACGCACAGAATGCCTTGGGAATAGGCTCCCGGTGAATTTGACTCTTCAAGTAATTCACGAAATAGTCGGATCGCCCTTTCGTATGACGCAAATGGAAGCAAATCCAAATAACGCGCTAGAGTTTGCAATGACGGCTTACATGCTGCTCAACATCCCAATTTGCCCTATCCCTTCTGATGTTCATATTTCAATAGCATCAAATCCAGCCAATTATTTTTGGATCAATACATTGGAAATGTCTATCGACCCTCTAAATGCATGGACCGGAATGAGGGAACATATACCTCAAGATAAAACCGTGATTATAACTGGCACAAAAGGTTTGAACTTTGCAACCTGTAACGGTGTAGAACATTTCTTCTCTCTCAAAATATACTACATTGCCTACGACGTTTTTAGTTGGATTGGAATACTCGTAACTAGTATAATCGTAATACCTACTTCATTCATGATTTTTAGCTTATTTCGAACAGATAAAGAGCAGATAATCCGATTAGGGACGGATACGTTGTTTAATTCTATTGCACTACTGGCAGAAATTAGTCCTAATTTTAACGAAAAGTTTTTGCAGTCTCTTAAGCTGCAATGGAAAATTCGACTAATATTTGGTTCCTACCTGTTTGTAATTGTAGTTATTGTGTACGGATACGTTGTTTAATTCTATTGCACTACTGGCAGAAATTAGTCCTAATTTTAACGAAAAGTTTTTGCAGTCTCTTAAACTGCAATGGAAAATTCGACTAATATTTGGTTCCTACCTGTTTGTAATTGTAGTTATTGTGAATGCATATAAAGGGATATTCACATCTCACTTGTTAGCACCGGTTAAACCACATCATACATACACTGCTATAAATCAATTACAAGGTTTTTATGTTCTAAGTTCACAGCGAGTATACTTAAAGGCATTAGAGGTAGTAGGGGACGTTAACATATCCTACTACTACGAAAAGGCTTGTAAATGTGCAGCTATTGGAGAAAGACTTTCTGGAAGTGCAAGTGGTGTGGGTACTGGGACACGTCCTGTCTATCTAGATTCTAACTGTGCAAGTTTTGAACCAATCATGGAAGATTTAAACGAACACATGAAATTTTATTCGACCATTAAACCATTCATCGCAAGCAAAGATAATTGCATGACGCGTGCACCTGAGGACAACCACTGGGTGTATATTCGATTGAACCGTATGAAAGGTGCAACAAACAAAAATCGAGAACGTATACTACCTGAAGGTAAAGGCCACTTTGTGAGGGCTTTAGACCGTAACAAGGCACCAGAGGAACTGTTTCCCATAGTAGCAAAATGTGGTAGGACAGCGATAGTTGACAATCATTTCAAAGTACAAGAATTAATAGCTAGGAATCAGTGGGACGCTGCTACAACTGGGACAGAAGTTTCTGAATATAGTATTGGACAAGACACGTTCTTTCGCCAGTGGGAAGGATATGTATTCAGTGATGTATGGGATGGCAGAAGCTTCTTACTTTATCCCAGTGCTCCTCGACATCTCATGTTCAAACGAATGCAGTATTTAATTGAGGTTGGCATTTTTAAAATTTGGAAAGAATGGTACACGAGGCTTTTCCAACCGGCAGAACTTGAATTGAAAAGGTTTGTAGAAACAGTCAACATGTACAAACTGAAACCAAAAATTTTAACACTGAGTTCTAATGTTGTCAGCGCTTTTATGTTATGGGGAGTGTTTGTAATGCTGTCTACAACGATATTCATTGGGGAGAAGGTCAAATCTCAGGTCAAAATATCTCAAGCGTCAATTAAATCAAAGGTTATTCGCTTTTATAAAACCAAAAATTAAAACAAATACTTTAGTTGCGGTAAATCAGAAACTAACCAATATGCTGTCTCAATTTAGGCGCTAATTTATTCCATTGTAGTATAAAATTATTAAATTAATTGAATTGTCCTTTTCATATTACGTTCTAGCCGCTTTTAAATAGGCAAACATCAATATTACTTTGATTGGGAAGAACATTGAGGATTAAAACATATAAATTCGAATAGAATTAAAACATTTTGTTTGCCGGTATCAAAATTCTATAGTTCTGTGGATTCCGTTAATTCAATACACTTCGTCTAAAAATTTGTTCTCATAAGGGACACATGTTTCCATGAATTTCCATTCCGTTTCCAAAAAGAACATGACACTTAGTTTTGCACACGTATATCATTTCACGACATGCTATTTAAGAAAATAACGATTATTCATATATTGATTTTGTCGCTATCAAGGTTTTATGGTCCCACGTGCTGTCGAGAAACTGAATTATTCAATGAATTTTGTTTAATAATTAATTTCCATGTTTGTCGTAGTTAAAAGTATTATTTCGAACAGATAAAAGGAACCTTCGGTTTCAGGTATGACTTCAACCGTTTCAAATAAAGTTTCTTCCAGTAATTTACTTGCTGTCTTGTTTTCCATCGTAAGATGTTGAAAAAAAATTGACAAATGGATGTTTGGGCTGCTAGAAGTCATTGGCGATTAATATTACAATTAAATTCAACTATTTTGTGTTTCCACCAAAAGGTAGAAGTGGGGGTTTGCTGAAGTAGACTAAATTATTCACTAAATTTTGTTTAAATATTAAGGTTTGTAGGCAGCTAAAGATATTGGTTTTTTTTTCATACATCCAAACATATTAAATTACAAGGTGACATTTGAATTTAACGTCGCACATCACTTTAAGAAGGACAAGCATATTGGCTTTCCTTCCCAGTTT
Organism: Pseudachorutes palmiensis; assembly: GCA_009869845.1. NCBI lineage: Eukaryota > Metazoa > Arthropoda > Collembola > Poduromorpha > Neanuridae > Pseudachorutes > Pseudachorutes palmiensis. Next base: position 52,862 of record VNWY01000053.1, on the reverse strand, counting down.
GAAAAATTAAGTGTCCTCAATATGTCCTACATTTTGCTTGCTGTCTTGTACCCCTTACTGGTAGGGGTACTTGCCACCACTGGTGAGAACATAATTACGAATTTAAATCTGATCATACAGCAATTCAACAACTGCAGTGTTCGATTGTATTTCGATCCAATACATGTAGGGATTCTGCCTCTCATTCATCCAATAACCCTTACAGCTCTCCCAGTTTCGACAATGAGTTCCCATGCATTAGAATTTAAGGTGAAACCTCGAGTGTACTGCACTGTAAACTTTTACCTATTATACCCAACAGATAGCATGGAACAATTCTGCAGTGGAGACTCATTCTTGTCAGTTGCATTGCATATTTCACACATTAAGACAATTTTTGTAGGAAACATTCTACAACAGTTCACATGTAGATTTTCAGCTACACTGCTGAAGGTTGAGCAATTCTCACATCATGGAAGAACTGATGAGCAAAACACGTACTGGAAAATATTTGCGTTAAGTCAAACAATCCTGTCCGGGAATCTGGTTCAAAGACTTGGGCCTGATCCTAGTACTGAAATTCAGAAACATCCAACCTCAGGTGAAGGTTCAAAGTCGTACTGAAATTCAGAAACATCCAACCTCAGGTGAAGGTCAAAGTCGTACTGAAATTCAGAAACATCCGACCTCAGGTGAAGGTCAAAGTCGTAATGAAATTCAGAAACATCCAACCTCAGGTGAAGGTCAAAGTCGTACTGAAATTCAGAAACATCCAACCTCAGGTGAAGGTCAAACTCCTACTGGAATTCAGAAACATCCGACCTCAGGTGAAGGTCAAAGTCGTAATGAAATTCAGAAACATCCGATCCCAGGCGAAGGTGAATGGTTTAATTTTCTGTGCAAGATAGACGAGTCAGATATTAGCGACTGCTTCAAACCAGCGGACTGTGGAATCTACTTGGGCAAAATAAGTCTAGGCGACATGTCATATGTGATGAAACCTGGGGATCGCCTTCTAGACAGGGTCCAGGTAAACTTGACCCTTGAATATATTCATGGAATAGTTGGGTCGCCCTTTCGTATGAAGCAAATGAAAGCAAATCCAAATAACCCTCTAAAGTTTGCAATGACAGCCTACATGCTGCTTGACATCCCAATATACAAAGTCTTATTCGATATTGAAATTTCAGTTGCATCAAACCCAATCAATTTTTTTTTGAGTGAAACATCATACCTTACTGTTGAGTCGCTGAATTCTCGAAGCATGGATGGTGTGGTTCGAGATAAGGATGTGGTTATTACTGGCACAAAAGGTTTGAATTTTGCGACCTGTAACGGTGTAGAACATTTCTTCTCTCTCAAAATATACTACATTGCCTACGACAGTTTTAGTTGGATTGGAATCTCTGTTCTTAGTATCATCGTAATACCTACTTCAGTCATGATTCTTGGCTTATTTCGAACAGATAAAAAGCAGATAATCCGATTAGCGACGGATACTTTGTTTAATTCTGTTGCACTACTGGCAGAAATTAGTCCGAATTTGAACGAAAAGTTTTTGCAGTCTCTTAAGCTGCAATGGAAAATTCGACTAATATTTGGTTCCTACCTGTTTGTAATTGTAGTTGTGGTCAATGCATATAAAGGGATATTCACATCTCATTTGTTAGCACCGGTTAAACCACATCATGCATACACTGCTATAAATCAATTAGAGGGATTTTACATTTTAAGTTCACAAAGAGATTATTTGAATTCATTAAAGCAGAAGCCAGGGGTTACCGTATCTTACGTCTATGAAAAGGCTTGCAAATGTGGGACCATGGTGAGATACATCAGAATGAGTCATAGTATTGAGCGGCTCCCAGATTCAGACTGTGTAGCTTTCGAATCGTTTAAAAAGGACATAAACGAACATAGGGAATTATATTCAACCATTCTACCATTTAGTGCAACCGAAGATTGTTACATTCTTACATCGAAGTACAAAGATTATGATGACTACTGGACATATGCTCGAGTAGAAAATGTTAAAGGTGAAATAAAACCCAATCAAGAACGTGTTCTGCCTGAAGGGAAAGGTCACTTTATGAGAGTTTTCGACTATACCAAAACTCAAGATCAATTATTCAGCATAGTAGCGAATTGTGGGAGGACAGCTTTAGTTGACGACGAGTTCAAAGTGCAAGAACTAATCACAAAAAGTCAATGGGACGCTGCCGAAAATGGGACAGAAATGCCTGAATATAGTACTGGGGAACATGGGTTCTTACGCGAGTGGGAAGGATATGTCTTTAGCGATGTAATGAATAGTCTTATGAATGCGGATAGTGGAACATGGAGTCCACCAGTAGTTTATCCCAGCCAACCCAGACGTCTAATGTTCAAAAGAATGCAGTCTCTAATGGAAGTTGGAATTTTTAAGATTTGGAGCGAGTGGTACACGAGGCTATTCCAACCGGTAGACCTTGAACTCAAAAAGATGGCAGAAAAAGTCAATAGACACAGCGCAGAGCCAAAAATTTTAACACTGAGATCCAATATTGTCAGTGCTTTTATATTATGGACAGTGTTCGTTGTGATATCTACAACAATATTCATTGGAGAGAGCGTTAAGGCTCGTGTCAGAGTATCGCAAGCGTTAGGTGAATCAAAGGTTATTCGCCTTTTAAATGGTAAACCGTGGTAACCCGAGTATAACAAAGTAGCGGTGGTGTTGGCAATAGTAGACAGGTATAGCGTAGAGCAATATGAATTTTGCCTTATTTGGAATGTTTGACATTTCTGCATTTCATTTTTGAAAATACCCGGGTTTTATAATACTCGGGAAGTTGACCACCTGTTACCAGCGCCTAACTCTTGAAAAAAGCGATTGTAGGGTAGGTGTAGAGCTTTCATTTGCCACTAAAACGACTTAAATACGTTGATTCCTTCAGGTCTTATCGCATGGGCACTCAATTCTTAGGTAGAACAGGTGTCTTGAAGGTCACAGGTCAAATTGTCATATAAAAAAAGGAGGTCACTTCGGGTCAATACGGAGTTTCCATACTAGGACCATAAGTTCATTCATTCATAAGCAGCATTAGAATCGGTTCTGTAGTTCCTGAATTGTTGAAGGACGACAGACAGACAGAACGAAAGCATAAAATAACTTGCGTTACTTAATTTTAACTTAACCAAAAATTAATACACTAATCGTAAGTTACAGTAGTAACCAGGAGCTAACCAATACGCTGTGTCACGTTAAGCGATAATAATTATTCTATGTATAAAATTATTAAATTGATTTCTCTATAATAAAAATAGTTTGTGTAAGAAGAATTTACTGTATAGTAAGAGTTTTTATATTTGGCTCGGTATGGCTGGTCTGACGTATGGCTCAATTACCGCTTCATCCCACGGTCCATAAATGTTTTTCTTAGTCCATAAACCATTCACTACTGGAGAATGGCCGTACCGTTGACGACAGCGGCCATAAAGAGAAAAAGCGTAAGTGGAGATATCGTTTGGGCGGTGAAACAGCCAATTACGACGTTGGTAATTAAACCCCACGGAGAATCCTAGAAAATTGGGAAGAGGATGAAGACTTGAACGGTGAGGACGAGAGCTGTGAAGCAGTGAAAGTCCGATTTCAGTCTAGAAGTGAGACAAATGGATCCGATAATGGCTGAGTTCACAGAAACTGCATTTGAGGTCATGAATGATTCGCCGTAGTAGGAAGTGCACAAATGGACGGATTGAAGTGTACTGGTATTCAAACTGATTCCAGTGGGCAGTTTTATAAAAAAAATTAAGGGAAATTGTGTAAGGTGGAGATATGCCATAGTAAGCAAGTAGCACTTTGCAAGTAGCACTTTGCAAGTAAGAATTATTTCATCTTCCCAGAATGTCTGGAACGACGACGGCATCAAAAAGGTAGTAAATGAGGCACGAAAATAGGATGGTCAAGAGATCAATTCTTTCATTGGCAAAGTGGTAGTAGTGAAAGACACAAGGCGGCTGAAACGGACAATTCGAATTCCAAAGATCCTGTTACTCAATGACCAGTGATAGGGATATGGATTTGTCTTCATTATTCCGTCAACTAATCCATAATGGTTGTACTTGTCGGAGACATCAGTCAGGTCAATGGGTTCTTCAGTGGCTAAGAACGGTAACGACGGCACTAAGAAAAGCTCTTTACGAAGATATGGCTTCTTTTTCCTTCGTATTTTGGAATTCCTGAAATTGGATCCCATTTTTTCCCAAGTGAATTATTCATTTCATTTGAAAGTGAGAAGGTCGACATGTTCTTATCATTTCATATGAGAATTCCTCAAAGAATTGAATTTTTCCATTGACATATACTATATACGTACTTTCTTTTTAGGAAGAATGAAGTCTCAAAATTAGATAACACTCGTTGGGAATCCACCGAAGTGAATCCAAACAGCTTCAGCCTTATTTCCATGAGAAATTAAATCGAAGGACTGACATGAGATTGACATAAAGAGAAAGGGGAAACTGAATCCCGAGCAGTAGTACTTGATATGCATTTCAGAATGACGTGAATGAAGCCAACCAAGTACGACGAAAGCAATTTTTACAAGATACAAAAGAGGGCTTAAATTCAAGATATCTCGAGAAAATGTCGTCTTCGTAAGATATGAAATTGAAGAGCACTAGAGTCTGAGAAAGGAGCAAAACTCTATAGCCTTGGCTCTCCTTGAAATCGTGTGACAAGGGATCTCGGATGGAATAAAACGAAGGCAATATAAATCCTCCTTTCTCTGATTGATGGGATCAGTTCACATAATATGAAAAATCTGTATAAAGATCCTTTTTCCAGTTAAAGGAATTATTGGAATCTACATGGAATTCGGGCTTATATCGCCGCCCAGCACATAAACTTTCCCCCATCATCATCTAAGCTGAATTTGCTCAATGGAAATAGGGTACTTGGAATTCCATCTTATCCACAATATCTCCTTCCTTCATCTCATCAAGTTGATGCAATTCCAAAGCCCAAGGGCCCTTTCCATCTTTAAAAATTCCCGATATATTGAAAATCTAATAGTTTAACGATCCCTTGTAATATTTCCAAGAGCGAAAGTGAAAGCAAACTCTTCCTTTTCTTCTCCGCAAACAAAAACAAAACATCAAAAGCAAAAACTTGTATTGACCAGTGCTATAATTCCTATGAAAGCTTTTCCATGTCAATTCAGTCCCCGCACTGCTAATTGACGCACAAAGTAATAAAAGAATCATCAATCTCAAAACGTCGGAGTATGGGAATTCAGAGTTCAAAGCCCTTTTGGAATTTGGATATTTTCCCATCCGGCAACAACTCGTAAAGTTGTTACAATTTTAAAGATTTGGATCTGAACTGGTTGTATTCAGAGGAGAAGAAGAAATGGAAAAAGAAATGATTATTTTCCCTTCCCCTCCTCAATCTCAAGTGCCTGACATTTTGAAGAGATTTCTGGAAAAAGGAAAAAGGCGAAGACCCACATTATTTTTTTTTTGGTAAGGTAAGGAAATGGAGAAATGACAATGGAGACCCGGGAGAAACTCAGGGAAATAGGCACTGGAGATTTACACTGTGGGACTCTTTGGAAGCAGAGGGACCTTGTTGTTATTTCAAGTGACTTCCAAAAATATGTCTTGGAAAGTTGTAAAGTTGACGTTGTGGGGTGATGACGACGGGTGACATGAAGGGTTTCGTGATAACTGTAGTGGTGGGGGGAAATGGATTTTAATGATTGATGGTTGGAAGATGTGCTTTCACCGACAGCTTCCTTGTTTATTCTTGGTACTCGAGTACGTGTGGCTGAGTCCGGGGGACACTATAATACTGGGGAGCTTTCGGCAGAACCAGAACTTTGGTAGAATGACAATGACTCAAAAGAAGGACAGGAAAAGGTGGTAGTACACCCGGGTACTAAGGGGAGGGAGAAAGTGGTGAAATCAAGATGAAAGGACCCACTCCAAAGATAAACTTTTATTCCACCAATAAAAGATTCTTCCTTCTTTGCAACTTTCTTCCGATTGTTTCCATCCTATTGACAAACACTTCCAGCCTCTTTTTCTCAAAATATCTCATTCAACCGATCCAACCAATCCACCTTCTTCAACATCATCATCTTACAAAAACATCACCAAACCCTACCACTTTTTTCCTATTCAAGGCGTGTGCGTCCCAGTCTAAAGGGATGAATGTATGCATTTAAATTCTGTCTAAAACAGAACTGCAAATACATTACCAGGAAATGGTTATAAAAACAACACCACCCAAGGGCTTGACGTGTGGAGTTTTCCAGTTACGAAAGTTTACCTTTAGTTTTTCTTTTATAGAATCAATCTTCATTTTGTCAATTCCAATCCCATTGAGCTGAAATTACGTGAAGAAATTCTAGAGACAAACTCACATTAAAATTTCATCCAGGGAGAGCTTTCGCCAGTTAAGCCATTGGCTTTAGGCTAGTGAATCAGCAAAGGGGATTCGGACTGGACGGCAAGGAGCTTCACCACAATCCGTGAAAAAGACAATTTTAATCAACGTACAAAACCACTTCAAAACCGATGAATTTCTCCAAAATTAAGGAATAATAAAAGAGCTATTGGGTTTTTAGTGACTAATATGTTGCAATATTTCATTGCTGCAAGCAACATTCGAATCGGTCCAGTAGATCCTGAGTTATTGAAGACAGACAGACAGACTCGACAAATGCATAAAGTAGCTACTTAATGAAACAATTGGTCGGAACTTATTGGAACTGAGTGGAATTCATTTTTTAATTTCAAAATGTCGAATTGCGAAATTATTTAAAAACATTACAACTTTCCCTCCATTCGGTTGCTTGCCACTTAAGAGTCTCGTCCACGTCCAGTCTGAGTAAGAATCTAAAGAGTTTTATTTCATCAATAAAAAATCCCATTAGAGGAGAAATAATGTCATTCCCTTTTTATCCCTAGATACTTTCTGTATCTGTATTTTCCCCATAAGGGAAAGTATTATCCAACGCATTTGAGCTGAAATACTTGTCAAAGGTTCTTTGATGGCCCACTTAACTTGATACAAAAGTATTCTAAGGGCGGTGGATACAAAGTCTATTCCATTCCTTGTGTCTAATGTCACCTTCACTACCCTCTTCCCAATCCTACCTTTTGAAAGAAACTATTAAGAGCCTTTTGAGCAAGAAAGAAGAAAACGAAGGTAATCTGGACTTGTCTCAACCACCAGCAGCCGTAGTTTGGAGATTAGGATAACTTTCTCTATCAGACAGGAAGCAGAGGGAGGATGAAAACAGAATCGGAAACTTTTTCTGACAGCGTCTTTTAGATTAGTCCGTGCGTCTAGGACTGAATAGGAGCTCAATGTCTAGCGGAAACGGTGATATGAAAAGGGAAATGATGAGGGATTCTATAGACATTCTGAAGAGAAAAAGTACAGATTGAGATTATGAAGGACTTGAGGATGAGTGTGAAAGTGTAAACCCTTAAGGTTCCTATAGTGTATCTTAAAGGCACAGAGGCACAAAGGAGATAAGGAGGAGGGAGTCCTTTGGGAATTCATACTATGATCATTCTACACAGAAGAATTGCGAAATGCCTGTAATAATGGCCATCTATAGATCAAAATGGAATGATTCACTACTCCTCCTTTCCTCCCTTCCCATTTCTCTAACCACACACTAGCACGTCTCCCTCTAATCCAAATTATGATTGATCTGACCATTCAACTTTAGCAACTAACACCAAAAGCCAGTGTAAAGGAAAAGAAAGAAAGGCCAAGGAGGACCCCGTACGCCTGACTTCTTTTCTTATCCTCGACTTAAGCACTGGGACTTTAAGCTTTGCTTAGCTAGCACCAAGGAAACACTTTTGTTGGACTTTCTCCGCCGGATTCTCTTTAAGTGTTGCGGACCCTTAGCCGCTCTGGACTCAATCTCATAAAATATTTAGTTTCCCCATTTACAACGAAATTGTTTCATTCCCCTTTGAAAATAAATTATTTTTAACTCTGGAAAGAGAATAGACAGAACGCGTAAGAGAAAGTTGGGAGTTGGGAATTGGAATGGAGGAAATCGACCACTTACTCAAAACGGTAATGGAGGAGATACACATGCTACACAACAACGCCAAAACTACTGGAAACGAATGCTGCGAAAATGGGAAAGTGGAAGGAAGTAAAGTGAATTATTTGGAACGGATCCAAAGGTCAAGTGGGTCAGGGGTTTAGCCCTTTTTTATATCCAAGTGCTCCTGCACACCTAAACACGAACCTTAGAACCTATAGGGAACCTACAGGGAACCTACAGGACGACATTTTAAAACGTTTTCGTAAAATTTTGTTATTTCTTTCACCCTTCATAAGTTTTTTTTTTATCAACAATCCTTTATGCTCTATTGCATAAATCCACCTTAAAGGGTTTAAAGGAAGGGAGTATTGTATATGTACTATGCTTGAGTGTTCTATATAGATCGAGAAAGAAAACAATTTTCGATTGTCAAGGCTCTTCCATGTTATCTAATGGTTTGAGCGTTTCCAAATTCGTTTAAATCCCCTGCCACCTGGAAGCTCCGTAGGGAATTGAAAACTCATTCAAAGCGTCACTCTAACCTTCCCTTTCCTTTATCTCTGAGAATCGTGCTTAATCCACTAAACTTTCTTCCTTCGTCGAAGTTGATTTGGATCGGAGACTCGATAATAACATCATTTATGCATCTGAAGTGTACACGACCAAGGCTCTTGAGATTGGCGTCAGATCCACTACTCCTACTCCCACGTCACGTCCATTTACGAGTCGAGAGCACAAAAATGGCAGAGGACAGTAGGCGGAGGAAATTGCATTGTTAGGTAGGGGGGAAAACTTGCTTTACTTTAACCAATGGACTTTGACACTCTGAAGAAAACAAATTGGAACTCGTCTCTGGCGTCTGGGCTAAGATTATATTTCCAAGGTTATTGAAGCTTAAGGTCGGGAGCCTTTCTCCTTTCTTTCTGTCGCCTTTTGTCAAATTTTTAATCCCATTGAAGGGTGGTGAAATCTGTGCGTTTTCTGAGAGTGGTTGAAGATGGTTGGTTTCGTTGCTTTCTTTTTCTAATTATAGAGTTCATATATAACCCTGGATGACACATGGTTCTTGTCGACGTGCCATACGACGCTTTCTCCCCTCCTTTTCTCTGAGAGTGAAGCTATCAAAACTAATGAGAATATAATAGGGTTTCTAATTATGATACAGCTGAACATGCTCAAGTAGGAGGACTAAGGGACATAAAATATCACCACAAGGAACATCCTTCGAAAGCCTAGCCCCTACTGTTCTGTATAGATGAAATGGAGGATTGCATAGCTCCAGAACAAACGCTACTCTTAACGAATCCTGGAATTCAATTTCACGGTCATATTTGTAGATCCTTTCACTCAAAGTTTCACCACCCAGGGGTAACCATGGACGTCCTTTCTGCTCTGAAACTTATTTGGAAGATGATCATCTTCACAAGGGGGAAGGGAAAATCTGTCGAAAGTTTGTTCGTGCTTTTGGAAATTGGGGGAATTGGTGTTGGTGTGTGTTGAGAAAAAGAGATGATTGGTTTTGTAAATGAAGTTGTCAGAACAAGAAGTTGTTCCAAGTATCGGGATTCGAAGGGCAGTAAGTAGTCACCAAAACTTTCATTGAGGAAGGAGGGAGATTTGCTTTCTCTCCTTTGCTTTCAATGGTCGCCTGTCATCTGCAGCTGTAACCTCCTGATTTATGAGGTGCCGGTGGAATGAAGCTCATGTGCACACGTAATACATGTCCTCCATTGTGCTCTGCCGGATGTACGAAGCTAATTGAAAGCATAGCCAGGCTGTAGCTTTGGTACATTTGCAAACAACATAGGCCACATGATTTGAAAAAGTTCATGAAAAAGTTACAGTTGAAAAGAGACTAAGGGTATATTTATGACTGGAGTTTTAGTTGAATGTTCGTAGGGCGTTCATGACATAATGAGGATAGCATATGCTTCCCTTCAGGCCGTCTCCACGCCCTTCAACTTTCTAAAACCACCACAGCGGCATAACGCAGGAGGCTTTCTTCCGTCATCTCCATAAATGCCTTGGAGTCAAGTCACTATTGATGAGGGAGATGAACAATGGAATGATCAAACTTTCTCTGCTTTCGCCAAAGGCTTAGTATGTTGAAATGTGGGGGATTTGAATCCAATTCTATTGTGCTTCTGTACGGTGGAAATGAAAAATAATTTTTCAACTGACATTGCATCCTGGAGAAAGCAATTCATAAAGTTGTCTTTTCCCTCTAACACTAATTTAATGGTGGAATTCCTTGCCTTTTAGCATTGGGGAAAGCTAATTCTAGTAACCCTTTAGTTTATTCCAATAAAAATCCAACGCTGCAACCCTCTTCTATCCTCACTTCCCTCCTAATTATTCTTCTTCCTACACAGAGGATTAACTTTCCAATTCAAGACGTCGGCAACAGTCACTTAAAGTTTAAATCTTCCCTCTTTCGACTTTTTCCTCTTTCATTTAAGTCACCCATTTACATTATTGCATTTCATTTTCCCTCTCTACACTAATCTCCTTCACTAGAGCAACAAATGTGAAATGAAAAAATGTACTTTTACGCAGCCAGCACAATTTCACCTTTCACTTAATTGTGAAAGTAAGCAAAACTGAATTTATTTATCGAAGATTTCTAACCAATTCATGATGTTCAATCATCTTTCACATTAAGAAACTTCTTTTGGATTTCAATGATGAGTTCCGCGATACGTAAAGACTCCTCGAAATTGTTGTCCCTTTTTGTATCAGCCATCTTGACTTTCAATACCTCCACTACTCCTTTAATTATTTCTCGATTCTCCTTTGAATTCATTATCACCTGGAAAAAATATGAAGGTTAGATGTGCTACTTCGTTACGTTTTCCTGTAGCTGTAATCGCCGACATAAATGGAAAAGAATTTAGCGAATTTGAAATTTTTAAATCAACTCCTGTATTGACAGTGAATGGAAAATGCTACTGACAACCTCTAAACCATGGCCTTTCAATATACCCACCTACCAAATCTAATGCTTTCTGTAAATTAAGCAGTCTACCTTATTCATTACCAACGTAACTTACGGACATTGCCGTCTCAATTCTTTCTGGAGTCTCAAGGTTAATTTTGTTCGAGTGAATGATCGATCTTCCTGCAGTGTAGCGTTCCGAAGGAAAACTTTGTTTTGGGACTAAAGTGAATCTTGTTCAAATGGGCTGGTAAGGGTCCCCACACCCTTATAAGACCCTCCCTGTTCCTTATAGCGCAAGTTAAGCTATGCTGCTTACATTTATTTCATTTTGAGACCTCGCACAGTTCTGACAATGAAATCCATATTCCACACCCATATCCATAAGGCTATGATTATTGAGTGAATAACCTTTTGCAATACGAACTCTTTAGCAGGACTTGTTGGATGTTAATGTTATTTTACATTTCCAATTCAAGGTATCGGCAGAAGTCACTGACGTTTAAATCTTACGACGCTTGGTTTTGTATTTAATTCACCCATTCCCATTATTCCTTTCCTCATGTCCAAATGCTCCTTTGCGAACACGCTTATCTGAAAAATGTATTTTCTACTCTTTACCGGGAAAAGTAAGAATTTCATTAATCGCCTTATGAGCTTGAAGTACTGGGTGGAGAGGAGGATTAAGTGAAAAGTTTTTGTACGTCGAAGCCCACTATTAGAAACCACTACTAGGATCTTAAGTTTAGCAAAAGTGTTAGCAAAGGCTTTGCTAAGTCCCCATAATCATAAAATAAAGGGCCACTAGAAGGAAACTATTATAACTCCCTTGTACTTACACACTCATCATCAAACCCGAGTTACTCACTCTCCGATTATCGTAAACATGAGCAAAGGATTTAATGAGAGGGAAAGGAAATACGAACCAAGGGAAAAGGACCTTGTTGATAATGACAGAGAAAAGCGTCAACTACCTTTCATCCAGTGAAAGTCCTTCTAAAGGACTTTCACTTTTATTTTTCTTCGCTAAACTGAATCTCACACCCACTTGACTCTGGCTAAAATGGACCTCCTCATATCCAATAACAATTCAAAATTCAATTGGGAAGAAAGGGAAGTCGAGGTTATCATTTTAGACTACCAGGATTGAATAGGAAAGACGATAAAAAGAAAAGTTTCCGTCGTCATCAACACCAATACCCACCAACTCTACAACTTAAGTAAAACACATTTCAAACACTCATCGGCAAAAGATTCCAAACTTGGGGATAAAATGGACCAAGAAGAGACTAAAGGAGGGCCAGATTTCCCAAAGTTTGAGTCAACATGGTCATGCGTAGTGCAACTTCCATCCCTCCATACATACTTTCTGAGTTTATAGGTTAGGGTCAGACGAAGTCGACGTTAAGTTTTTAGGAGTTTTAGAGTTTAGGTGATGGTTGGCCAAGTTTGTTAGTTTAGTGAAACCCAAATACCATTTTGTATTTTAAGTTCTTTGTGAATGATTCATGTCATGTTCCACCGTGGAGGGACAAATCTCAAGAGAAATGAGCAAATGGGTTCCGCACCGCCTTTTAACCCTTGGAATAATTTAAGTACGTAGGCATTCTAGCTAAGGAATTATAACCATTCAAACTACCTGTGCATGGGGAGAAGAAAACGATTTTTTCCTGGAGAGAAAGAAAAGGCATTAGACTCTTGGTGCCGTCTGTAGGGAAAGTTATTAGGAGCACATGTGGGGAACTGGGAAATGTGTATATAAGGAAGGAAGGTAAGCGTGAAATTTTAAGGATAGCGTCGAAATCCACTGAGGCACTTATCTCCCTATGCAATAAAAATAATGGAGAACGGAAAAACAGATCTCCCGCCCTTTAATACGCCTCCATTTGAACTCAGATTTGAAAACACTTCAAAACTTCTACGCCCTCGGAGAAACCTTTTAATTCCGCTGAACGTGAAAATAAAAAAACACACTTTTAGTAAACTATTAGATTTGTAATTACTTTTCCTCCTGCTTTTAGAGTGACCTATTGACCTATTCTTAAAACTTTCCCTTCTTAACCTAACAGTTGGGTAAAGAAATCTGGAACTTTTTAGAATGCCTTTGTTTCCACATCCCACTGGGGGATTTGAAGTGTGTCCTCGTCAGAGCGTGGAGGATCAATTGAAGATTTAACAAGTTGACTCCACTCCATTACCTGAGAAACTCTGTCGATATACTTTTGAAAGTAAGCGGACTACAACCCTACTTAAGTCCCATCCAAAGAAAGTTGAGCCGATAAAAACTTTGAGCGTCACATTTCCGACGAGCGGTGAACTTTGAACGTGCCAACGCATTCATGTTCGAACTTTCACTTTCTGGTACATCAGAGACAGACACGTTTTAGCAGGCATAAGGAAGGAAACGAAGCTCATTGGTCAATGTACTTTTTATTTCATATGGGAAAGGATGCAGGCTCTGGTCGAATAAGGACTTTCTCTTTTCCCTTGTAAATGAAAAATAGAAAATAAACCGTTTGTTTCAATTCCATTAACAAAAGGTTTAGTTTTGATTAGGACTTGGACAAAGGATGGTGCGGTTTAATCTTTCAAAGTTATTTAGTTTTATTCTATTGTAACAAGAGCCAGATGAAAGGGAAAGGGAACGACACAATAATTCCTCATAATTGTTTCATCATGATTTACGCATCTAAACCCTTGAGTCAACGCACTCTAATTTCATTCAATTAAAAGACAAATTAGGAGAAAGGAGTCAGGAAGCAGGAAGATAAGAAAAGTCTCTCTCTCCTTAAACCTTTTTAGTATGAAAGCACAATCGCCCTTTCCTTGCGACACCAAAAACTGTCCCCAGCAGCGAAAGAAATATCTAGGTTCTGCTGTCAACCCTTTTAAGACTGTCCAGCTCCAGCTCCGTTTCCTTTTCTTCGCCTGGAGAGAAAGTTCAAGCCTGATCTTTTCATCGAGACCGTTAGCGGTAGACTTAAGCCCCAAAGTACAAGTCCTTATGTAAGGCTGTACTGGCCGTGCCTTTACTCAAGGCCAAATAACTTTTGTTACAATTGCTCCTCCTTTTTCGCAATAATTGGCAAAGGATTCCCCGCTCTAATGCGAAACAGGGAGGGGCTATCAATAAAAGATGAAGGGGAAATGGTTAAAGTGAAGTCCACTTGAGATTAAAGGCCGAGTAACATGTCCCTTGTGTTGTTCCCGATGTTCTCTAGAGAGAACTGTTCGTTTAAAACCTCCCGCCCTTTTAATGGTGCGTGGAGAATAAATAATTTGCAAGTACACAAGAGTACAATGGACATCGGAAGTGAATTAGTGTCAGGGAGAAAGCGGAGACGTGACTCTTTGGATCCTGTGTGTCACTCTCAGAGTGGATTTGGGCTGCGGGAGATTTGAAAACAGAATGTGTCCATCCATTAGTGTAGTATGAGGAAGAATGGAGATAAAGTTAACCGCCGCCGCGGTGGTGGGTCATCTCCCTTTGGTTTTAATCTCACTCCCATGACATTCCTTCTGGGAAAACTCTCCTGGAGGAGGATGAGTTACAAGAATGGGATGAGGATAATGACTTTCACTTCTTACACTGGAAACACACTTCCACCCGAAGCACAGGCGCAGTAGTGCTGGCAGTAGTACTGGAACTAGAGGATAGAAAAGAGAGGGAAGACGAAAGGACCAAGGCTCAGTCCTTCCAAACACCTTTGGAACACCAGTCCTGGTCTCCTGCTGGAGAAAGAGCTTCCTTTTTAGCTTACACTTTTACTCAACTTTCACTCATTCCATAACCTGTTGTTAGCTTCCTATAGCTAGTTCTTAAGATTGAAATGAAGGAACTCCTCATGCCTGATAGCTTGATAAAGTCATTGGGCAAACTACTGTTGGACTCACGTTGGCTCACTTCAGAACCATTGTCGCCTGTTGATAAAGACTTGACCACTGCTATGAGTCGTGGCGGCTATGCAACTGTCCACGGGCGACAACATTCATCCTGGAACTCACGTAATTCCAGGAACCATAGACGACGACATCCTTCACATGTGAAAGTGCTCGAGTCAAATCATAATCGGAGGAAGACCGGGAGTGAAAGGAGTGTCTGGCGACAGAGCACGTGGGTGTACTGGATTGTGTTTTCCCTGAGCATCCTGTGCTACCTCAACTCCCTCAAGGGAGACTTTGTCCATGATGATTTGAGTGCTATTAAAAGCAATGAGGATGTCACTGGACAGACGGCCATTGCCCAAATATTCTTCAATGACTTTTGGGGGAAGAGCATGGGGGATCCCTCGAGTCATAAATCTTATCGCCCACTCACGATCCTCACATTTAGGTAAGTACACCTATCTCTAGACCACCAAAGCTTGCCCAGGGACAGCACAACAATAAGGACGACGATAATTCTGTCCGACTAGCGACTAGTCGTGTGTGTAGAGTAAAATGTACTCCAGGGAAACCCTGTCTCCATCCTGGATACTTTTAATTCAAGAGACAACAGAGTTCTCTACTCCTCAGAGACTTATATAGAATCGCCATGCCAGAATCTTGACATGATGGACCGACCATGGGTCCAAACACATGAACTCTCAACCTGTCCACGGACTTTGTCGGGCCTGGCTCCCTTAGCACACTGTTAACTCTTTAGGTCCAAATTCTCTATTAGAGGTTACAAGCTCACTGTAACAAGCTCACTGTTTGGTTACAAGCTCACTCTTAGGTCCTGTTAGGTCCAAACTCAACCCCAATTTAGCCAGAGAATCCTGAATAAGTAGAAATCGACAGTTTTGGTTGTAGTTCTCTTGGGAATTCCTTCAGCTGTCTCTAAATCCGTTGTTCGGCTCCGTTCACTAAACATACGTTCGAACACGAACTTTGAATTATACCTAGCGAAATCTAAACCTGAAATCTAAACACGGTGATTTCAAAAGGAAAAGCAGTCCTGCACACACCGCTAAATTATGCTCTGTCAAGCGTCCCTTGTGGCAAAGGCAAACATTTGCATTAGGTTTTGATGAGTTATGGACTCGTTAAGGGACCGTATGCTAAGTACTACAAAGGAACCTTCGAGGGAATTCTACACCTGTTGTAAACTCCAATTCCCCGTTAGCAATTAATTAAAATCTGTCATATATGCTCCATCAGAGTGGAAACTGGAGATAAACGGAAATGATGAAAGGCTGCTTTTGGTGCAATTCACACCTCGTCGCCTCAAGGCCGGTTCGGTGTTGCTGTCACTTTCACTTTACCCGATCCTTTTCCAGAAACCCCGTCACCACCAGTTAGAACCAAATTAATCAAAATACATCTCCGTTCTGAGGACGGATGGATTGATACACAAAGGAAAGTTTAAGTTTCCATTCCCTTTGAAATTCCACAATAATGGAGAAAGTGTCTCCCTATTCAGATTCAATCCAATTGTACTCAAAGTTGAGAGAAAGCATAAGGGAATTCCTTGAAATTGGAAACTAATTACATCTCGGAGAGTCTCCTTTGTCAATATAAACGACAAAATAAGAGAGAGAAGGACGCTTTTGACGTTAGGAAAAGGATCAATTCCATGCAGACAGGGACGTCGCCACCTGCATGCCAAATGAAGGGAACTCTGAGGTCATAATTATAACCTTCTGGACTGCAGAAAACTCCATAGGAGAGTCCCTATGGCTCTTCTGCACATCCACAAACTTCTAGATTGAAGTTTGTCTCTAATGAAAGCATACAAGGAGAAACAATAATTATAGACACAACGAGAGTTCATTAACTTCCATGTCATACGCCTAGCTATTTCCCCCAAGAGCCAAAGCTTTCCAAGCTTCCCTGTTTCATTGGTTTACTCCATTCCACGTCTATGTCTATGAGTCTATGACGTTGATTTTGAAGGAAGAGCCTAAATACCATGATGGTATTCACTTGCTAGTCACCGGTGGTGACTAAACTCAACCATAGTGACTAATACCATGTGGTAAAAGACCTTAGACTGAAACCACCGCCACTCACTCAATACTGACTTCCATATCATACAAAGCTCCAGGAGCTCCAGGAACCTTTTCCAGCTGAAAAAGACACCGGGCCAAATTCCGGTTCTCATTTCCCTTCCATCGCTCCCTTCCTCTTATAGGAGGCTTTCCCTTGTGTAAACTTTCATCACCGGTGCTGCTGAGCTGTTCGATTGGCCTCTGCACCCCAGGCAGGAGTCTCTTAATTGGACCACTTAAGAATCTCTGCATGGAATGATCCACAAATAATGGTAACGGAAATGAGGCCAAAGAGACAAAGGACCCTTTAGGCATTTACTGACAACCCCGGATTTCCCGGGGTGGTACAATTTTGAACAAAAAATACGGAAATTGAAACAAAAAAAAAGTTTTCTCCTGGAGTGACAAGTAATGCTGCCTTTGGTCGTTTACAGGCATCTGCTTTGAGTCGTCATAGGACTAGTGTGAGCTCGGTCCTTTGTGGCACCTGTCACACTGTCAAATGATATCCATGTCAACACCCACCCACCCACGAGGATTGATTTGATACCCCAGGAATCACAAATGGAGCTAATGAACTCATTTTTATTAGAATCCATAGAAATTATTAATATGCCTCTTTTTAAAAAAGGTAGAAAAGCATAATTCAGTCGCTCTCGGGGTGTTTACAAACCCTCAATCATCCCTCCAAGTCAATACCCGTCCGTTATAAAAGCTTTTCCGAGTCATAGTCTCATAGCAGCGTTGTTATAAATAGTTTTTCAAAACTTTCCCAAAGCAAAAGAAACTTTTTGAAAACGGGCTGGTGAAATTAGAATAAAGTGAAAGCTTTGAAAGCCTGAAGGCTTTCAATCAAGTAGTCTGTCATCATCCACAACCCTTGGCCAATCAAACGTCATTAATAATTCCAAGCGGGATTAATCGATGCACCGAACCATTAACCCAGTCCACGTGGCATTCGGTTTGCAATGGTTCTTTGGTGAAAGTGAAGTTCATAGTTCAACCTAATGACCCATTATCCTCGTCCTCACTTCTTAATCCAATCAAAGGCATTGAGCATGTAAAAAGTCACGTTGCTTACAGCCAGAAAAGTAGTCCAGATCGCTTAAAAGTTGAATCAGTCAAACTTTTTTTTGTGTTAAGAGCAAATGGAGACTCGGGAGTAAACAGTGCAGGAGCAAATAGAGTAAAGACACGAAGCTAGTCTTCATGCTTTTGAAGTTAAAAGAGAAAGTTTGCTTACTCGGAAAAAAAAAGGAAAAGACAACAGAAAACGTAGGCTCTGGTGCGTTAGTCTGTAGTCTTTAAATTATATATATCCCCTCCATTCCTTCTTTTTCCGTTCATGCATACAAGGCACCTTCAAAATTCTTCTTCCAAGGAGAAAGTAAGGAAGACTTCTTTACTTTTACTTCTAAAAGGAAGATGCAGACGCCAATTTCAGCATATAACATGGTATGAAGGTATTTTTGTGTGATGGATCGATTGACCATTGCGACGTTTCGTTGTGATTAAGCCATCTGTGTCCAGAGCCACAACAGATGCCCGTCTGTCCCAGAAATTGAAATTGGCAAGGAGAGAAAGTTTATGATGAAAAGTCCAAGTTTCTCCGGTGTGTGTGCTTAAGCCCATATGGTGACAGGGGGAAGATAGACAGGCTTTTGGACTGTCACTTTCTCCCTACTACTTGAATGACGTCCATTGTCTATTATACTTAAGGGCGGGGAGGGAAGTTGTTGTTGTGGGTGTGGATGATAAGGGAACATAATGCATGATGGGGAAAGGCGAAAAGCCGTTGCTTTTCGTTTCTCTTGGAATGAAAGGGTTTGACAAGGAGGCCAAGATTATGTCGTAATGTGTCAGAACCTTATGAAAAATTGGGCTGTTTTAAGTTTCCCCTAGAAATATATGAGGGGCTATGAATGGTTAAAAAAGGGATGGGAGGCTCAAGCGGAAGGAAATGTGCTAAGGAAGAAAGTAAAGGAGAAAGTGGAAGGCAGAATGGTTTTCCTGTTTCGAACCTACCATAAAGAAAGCCCAAAGACTTTCACAGGACCTTTCAGTTTCAGTTCGCTCTCAGTTTTTTTTTTGAAGCTTCCCTCCTCTTCCATTTCCTGTCTTCATAGTCATACAAGGGTATCAGCGATTTGTGAAAATCTACAGTTTGAGCAGTTATGCTCCAATGACTCAATGTACATTTGGCTACATTCTCTTGTGCCCATTTGGAATCTAAAATCCTCAGAATTCAGCATTCCTAAACGTTGCAAATAGGTCGATTTGTCTCTCCACCATGGCTCTTAAGTCTCCGCTTTTATTCTTCTTCCTTTACTCACACTTCCCCACTCATAGAAAGCAAAGGAGTTTGGTTTGTTAGGTTTAATGGATCTTGAAAATCCGTTTTGTAGTCACTAATAGAAGTTAAATGTTGGGAATTAAAGGCTGAAGGATGAGAATATTCGAGAATGAAATCACTTCACTCCTTCTTTTCCTTAAGCAGAGAGTAAATCTCTACTTTTTGAAGTTGCGGAAGAATTCGGAAAATCCTTTTGGAATATTCCTTTCAGTAGGACGGCGGAACAAGTATATCTTCATCATTAAACTTTCATAGATGATCAAAAACGTGGAAACGGAGGCAGACTGGAAGGAGTTTCTTTTAGGCCTAGACGAAACTATGGTATAAAGCATGTAAAAAGGAACTTTCTTACTTTCACTTTTTGCTTTTCTTTTTCCATGGTCATAAATACACTTGGTCCTGTCCTCTCTGTCTGAATTCAACTAGACGTTTTTGCATTTGTGAAAATTCTTCCTTTAGTTTCCTTAATTCATTCGATTTCTCCAGTTTTCCAGTTTGCAAAAGGACCAAAGGACCCAAACTTTCCTTGTTTTCCGAATTGGAAGTTCGTGCAGAAGGGTATTCGTATAGTAATCGTTTTTGAGATAAGTAGACACAACAAGATGCTAGGAGAGCTGCTGTTTGCGAAAAGACCTTTCCATAGGACCGAGAAAGTAAAACTTTCTCCCTCAGCTTCAGCCTCATCCAAATTCAATTTCAAAACTATGTAAAATCCTCCTCCCTTTCCTTCCCCAAAGAAAGGAGATTCCCAATAACATTTTCTGGGTGGACTTTTTCTTCCGTGTATTATACGATGGGACAGGCTTCACATGAGGGAAGTTTCTAATCTTACCCGGTCGCTTCCTTTTCCCTACGCAAATCATTGCCTTTTCACTTTATAAACTTGGAATATTTTCAAACCAGTCATGCATCAAACCCTCTTCCTCTTCAGCCAGACATAGGAGTGCAGTGTACATAAACTTTTTCTCTGAGCTTACCCATCCGAAGCCAGAATCAACATCCTTAGACTCTACAATGCTATAAATTATCAACTGGAAACTGGAAAACTAACCTTTTTTCTTTTTACAGACTCAACGCCTGGCTTTCGTTGGAGCCAATGGGCTTTCACCTCGTCAACGTCTCTCTCCATGCCCTTGTTTGTCTTTTATTCGTCCGACTCTGTCTTAGAGTTGTGAAAATGAAGCCAGCAAGTGGGCTCATTGCCGGAATCCATTTCGCATCACACCCGATTCATACTGAAGCGGTAAGAGACTAAGTCATCCCAAGTTTAGTTGAAAATGACAAATGCGGTGTATAAAGTCCAACTTGTCAAGGGGGTTAAATCAATAGGCCATAACTTGTATTGGAGAGACAGACGGAAAAAGGAGGAGGACCACTGACATTGATTTACGTTCGAAACTACGAAAGGAAAAAGTACTTTCTAGGAGTTGACTCTTTCTTCCTTTTCTCCAGGTGGCTGGATTGGTCGGTAGAGCAGACATTCTGGCAGCTTTCTTTGTCTTAACTTCCTTCCTCGCGTATCACAGGTAAGTGGGAGAGAACTCACTTAAATTCATTCATCATTTCCAACTACATGAGCATCAACGATGACAAATAATTCAAGCCATTCTGCCAAGAACAAGGAATCTAGTAGGTAGCCAAAGTCTGCCTTTAAGGCTCGCTCTTGCTGCCAAAAAGTACAAACTGCGTGAGGGGGCTCTCAAAGTGCAAACCGCATTCCTTTCTTGCTACACTTTCTTTAGTAGTGTGCAAACTTTTGAACTGTTTTTGGCATCCTAGGATCTAAAGACTTGTGAAGAGCCCCGGGGAACCTTGCAATCAAATTCCATCCTCCCTCCTTTCTCCTTCATTTTCTTTCTTCCTTTGGGACAGGAGCTCACGCATGACCTCACTCCTGCTGAACCACCAGTGGGAAAATAGAGAGAATTGGAGACCATAGTCCAACTCCTGTTTCTTCCTGTGACAACTGCAACACTACAACTAAGAACACTAGAAAAATACTTCCATTAATAGCAGTAGGAGATGTTAAGGAGCTCCTTTCTTTGGAAGAACCTGCTCCTAAAGGTCTAAAGGTTCACAGTAGCAAAGTTTTTGATAAAGTTTTGTATATATGCCACAGGACGAAACCACAGAGACGACCAAAACAACCTCATCATATCCCTTTGCTAAACATTTTTTATGCATGAACTCGTGAATAACTCCCATTCAACTTTCCTCTTTGCCAATAATCCTTTGAATGCACTGTGGGAACAGAACCAGAAAATGAGATCATTACTCTGGCTACATTTTGTATGTTAAAGGTGGTGGATTTTTTATGATTTATACCTTATAGGGTATAAGGATATGTAGATTTCTTACTTACTAGACTGAAGATTGAAGCCTAGGTAGCAAATGATGTTGAGAAATGTAACAAGTTCCAATCATTTTTTCTTCCTTTTTAAAGAACATGGGCATGAAATGGTTGGAGAAGATAAGCTTTGATCCTTTTTCCCCGTTCTTCGCATAGAGTTTGAAATCATCATTGCATTCGCAAACTTTCACCACGCCAGAGAATGACAGAGTGAAAGCAATTTTCCGGATTGCAAATTTTTTCCACCCCGCCTAAGCCCTGAGCCTCCTTCAACGACGGAATGTTTGTTTAATCCAGTGAGCTGGAACTATACGTTCCCTCTTGAAGCTTTTCGTTGGCAATGAATCATCCTGTCGCTGCCACAACGGTGATCAAAGGAAATGATTTGTCAAAGGGGCTTTAGGGAGTCAGTCATCCGGCAAGTAAGACAACAACGGCGCCTTCACTTGTCCACCAAAACTAAACCTAAACCAACCAATTTCGAACTCATCTACGTTCATAATCGTCTAGGAGCAGGAGCGTTTAAAAGGAATCTTTCCTCCTTCCTTGAACAACATTGAATGTATCAAAGAAAAAACCACCCACATGAAGAAAGTTTTTGATGAAACCAATTTCCCTTTCATATTTTCTACCAAACTTCCAAGGTAGGTGAAAAGCCGAAGGAGACTTTCTCCTGTAACTCATCGATTTCCACCATGAGTGTAAACCACCACAGCCACATCAATTTTTTATCCGCCTCGTGGCGATGGCTCAAATCCCAATTTCATCAACCCATGCCACACCGTCCGTCCCACGCTGTCAAAGTTTGTTTTGTTGGTATGCTACCATATACTATAATATCCATGTATGGCCTTTTACGGTGGGAATTATCATTAGCCAATCAATAACATCCGCCCATTTCCCAATTCCACATATAGCCAAAACACAAGACTTCAAATCCGAGCCAAAAGAGGTTTCTGGTTGGCTCATGAATGAGTTAAAATTTAAATCCAAATGTATTCATCCTCTTCCCACTGCCTAAGCCTGTCCTAACGAGCTTAGACTCTAGCCACCAGTTTATTCAGAATAAATTTCATTTAAAGGAAAAGAAAAGTTGGGGTTTTACACACAATTTAAAACCAAGGGAGTCCTGGAAGTACATTTGGAAGAGTTTTTTTTAGTAGTTTCAGAAATACTTCTGACAGGCTCTGAAAGTTGTAAAGTAATTAGCCCATCCCACCTGGAAATTTTTAAATGGAGAAACTTGGAAAGTAAAGTCAATGCTCTGTAATTAGCAAAAGGGAAAGAGGCCGCGGTGATGATGATGGAAATGGATGTGGGAGGGTCAGGATTTTTTGGCAGGTTTCTGTTTGGTTCCCATGAATAAATAAAAGTTGGGCTATAGGGAAATGTCAGGCCCAGTGTTTTGGCAATGGGATTTATAGACCCTTAAGAAAGATCTGAATTCGTGCTTACGGAAATACGGCGGAATGGGCACTTTCACCGGAACCTTTAAAAGGGAAACTACTCGAAGCAACTTGGAACTCAGAAGAAGAAGAGTCCCACATTCAAAAATTCTTGGATCGGAAACAATGCTCTCTGGGGTGTCTCCTTCAGAGTTCCAAATATCGATTTTAATTCCATCCCTAGGTCTGGTACAGGAATGTACAGGAGTTCCCGTGTGACATTAAGCTGGTGATCCTGACAGCTTCCTTGTCATAATCCGCAGACGTATACACAAAGCCCAATTTGCATTTCCCACTTCTTCACGCAATCAGCATCATGAAAATAATCCTCAGAGATGCAAATACAACCGAGTGTGTTTGATTGAATCGTCCTTTACATCCTCTGTGGCAAGGGATATTGAAGTGTCGTAGGGGATGAAGAAGTTGGAGAGCTTGTTTTAATAGCGAGTAGGAGACATGGTATGGTTAGGGTTAGGGTTAGAGGTATGAAATGGTAGCGGTTAAGGTTAGGGTATGAAATATGGCAACGGTTAAGGTTAGGGTATGAAATACCAGCGGTTAATGATAGGGTACCTTATGGCAGCGGTAAGGGTTAGGGTATGAAATACCCTCGGTTAAGGATAGAGTATCTTATGGTAGCTGTTAGGCTTAGGTTAAAGTATGAAATGGCAACGTTAGAGTTTGGATTTTGGCTTTGGACTGGAAAGAGCAAAGACGATTACTATGTGCAAATGGTGAGAATAAGATTATTCAGAATGCGTGATGGAAGTGCATGGATACAAATCCAGTGATTCTCCCTTTAGAGAAAGTGTGAAGAGTACCCGGGTGAAAATCCTGTGGAGATGAGAGGGAAAATCCGTTTTGGTGAATCTGATTTCGTCATGGGGTATCTTTCCACTAATACATTTTTCATAGGTTGACTGAGCTCGTTCCGTATAACTTTCTTATCAACGCTTTCTCCATTCAAAGTAGACTGTCACTCACACTCATTTCAAAAAAGGACTTTCTCCCCCTGCTCCAAAGGAAGAGATCCTAAAATCCCGTTAAGTCTGATTGGACCTAAGTTATGAAAAACCAAATGCGAGTTGACACTCAAGTAATTATTAATAGGCTCCCTTCTCGGCTGAAGGAGAAAAGTTTGAGTGCCGGCGACACTTGGGAAATGGAAGTGATCGAATAAGGCTGTTATACCACCGGTAGACTACAGGGAGGATTCAAACTTTCTCTTAAAGGGAAAAGACACATATAATTCCAACTCTCTAGTTGGAAGTCTCATAAAATTTACGTCATAGGGAAGGAAGTTTGAGTAAAACTTTATTATTCGTAGTTACTCATAATTCCTTACTTCCACCTTAGTCTTGCAAGGAATCAGCATCTTGTTCTGCACAAATCTTTTTATATCGTGTTCTTCAACAAGTTTTTCCATAAAATCCTCTTCCTGGGCTCTTCTTTGGTCTCATAGTAGTATACAGTATTTTATGACAAATTTCTTATACCCGAACAGGGAGTTACGACTACTCCTCTTAAATGGGAGGGTGGCTCTTACCATAAAAAAATCAAGTGTTCAAACTAGGTTCGCGGATCATTCCAACCACCTTGGGCCTTAAGTCCTTGCTTCTTTCAATACCTTAATCTCCAATTTGTAGAAACAAAGGAAAAGTCTAATCACTCAAAACCCTCATGCGAACACTTACGTTTGTAAAGTTCTACTCCTTCTATATAGTAGAAACAAAGGTTTCGTGCGTGCAGAATAAAACAAGTTAAACTCCCCAATATAATTCCAATGGCGGTGGTGCATTTGACGTATGATTAAGGCGGGAAATCAGTTACGGACACACCTAAACCAATTACCAATGAGAATAGCGTGGTAGCATGCCATGTATTTATATGCACTGTGTGTTTTCCTTTTTGCATTTGTCCACACACTAACACCCAATTAGACTTTATCACCACCGCTTTATTTCCACACGACCTCAGCTTTAATAAAACTGGCCGACACTTTTAAACCCTTTTTAATTATAAGATACAAAGTATATGGACAAGTTAATTAATGATGACTGCCTTCAGGGTTTAGGCTCCAGCTCAGTGCTGAAGCCTATGCTTTATGTTGCTTTCACTGCTGGAATTTTTCCCATCTAAAAGAAGACATTTCAGAGCCATAACTCCCGCTCTGGCCAAACCCGCCCACCACCCGCTGCTTAAGTACAAATTGAGTAAGGTCTAAATGCCACTGGAATCTGCCGCAGTCTTCTCCAATCTTCTGCCTACCATGGTTTAATAGGCACATGCAAATATGATGGAAAATCCAATATGAGAGAATCGTTTTCGGCTCTCTACCAGCTAGCGCAAAAGTGCCCTGGAATTTCCTTCCAGGGCAAGTGGAGCAAATGTTATTAAATTTTGACAGAAACCAAACACAGCTGGTTCCGTCGTTGAGACAAGGGTTGCAATAGTGTTACGTTAGTGTAGAAGTATATTACTTAATAATAACGCTCCTCCACCCACACGCACTTGTGTACATGTTATGAAATCTTCAAAAGGTATCAAAAGAATCAAATTTTTATTAAAATTGCGTCTACTATGCAAACGTTCATGCAAGATTTCAGGTTTACGTTCAATAAAAGTGAAATCCATATGACTAAAAGCTAAGCTAACGCCTAAACTTATTAATATCCATATAAAAGTTAAACAAAGCTAAGCTAAGTAACAAACGAAAAACGTTTTTTCTTTTCTTTGGAAGGTGTCAACAACAGCAACGGGAAGAAGGGAAGAAATATATTTGGATCTCCGTGATACTTGCATTCGGGGCGATGTTGTCGAAAGAGCATGGCATAGCTGTGCTTGGGATCAACGTTGTATGGGATCTGTACCTCCATCGTAACCTACTTTTTGCGTAAGCTTAACTTCCTCTTATACCATGTAAAGTTCAATTAAAAGCTACTTTCTCCCTTTTATGTGTTATGCGCAGTTATGTAACAATGGGAAAGTGGAGCCGGGATGTGCGGAATTTGTTCACAAGATTATTTATCGTTGGATTCGGGGTAAGAGCTTTCACAAAAACCTTTACGCGTGAGAATTAAATCCTCCCTCTCCGATTCATTCCATTATGATCACATGATCTCATCCTTGTGGTTTCTAATAATCATAAAATCCACAAAAGGAGAATGGAGTCCTTTGTTACTTTTGGGATGGGAAGGAGGGATAATAAAAAGTACGGAATGGAAGACCCTTTGGCCATGAATCAACGTTATAATTATTCCATAATTCATATTTCACTCGTTATTGCAGGGATTAGCCTTTATAGTTTTAAGGATCCTAATGCTCCAGGGCTCTCTCCCTCATTTCTCAGACCAAGACAATCCAGCTTCCTTTGCCAAATGCAAAATGACAAGGTAAGGAAACTACGACGAAAGACGCTACTGAAAGACAAAGTCTTGGGAAATGTCGTCATGCAAATTCATCAGAAATTCTCTAAATTACAGGTTCCGGACATTTGCTTATTTGCCGGTATTCAATTTCTGGCTCCTGCTGGCCCCAATTTCACTCAATTATGATTGGCAGATGGGTTCGATCCCATTGGTCCAAAACTGGTCAGACAGTAGGAACATTCTTTCAGCAATCTTCTACGCTTTGCTCTTTGCTGCTATTGCCAATCTCATCCCGAAGGTAATCTTTTGTTTCTTAGCTTTAGTTTCTGCATTTCTCCAAATAAGGAAAAGTCTGAAGTTTCAGAGCACCATCCAATAGAGATCTTTCTTGTAGCAACTTAGGATGAGGACGTGATTCGGTTTGGATTTCACGTTGTGGCAAAGAGAAAGTAACCAGGAAAAGTTTTTTTTGTGGGGAAAGTATTGGATGACCGATTGGATAAAGGGGAGATGGACTTGACGATATACATTTCATGTTGGATTTATTTCACAGCGGAAGACACGGCGTGATTTGGTGGTTGGATTGACATTTCTCATCATCCCGTTCATCCCTGCGTCGAATCTCCTTTTCCATGTGGGATTCGTGGTGGCTGAACGAGTTCTGTACATTCCCAGGTAAAGCTCGCTTGACTCTGCTGCCAGTACCTCAAAAGAGAATCAAATATGCAGTAAGCCATTCTCAATAAATGGTGGGAAGCACGGAGTTCCCCTTCAAAGGAAACAAAGTCGACATTTACATAGGGAATGCATAAAAAGTTTCCTTTGAGGAGACCACACGGGCACGGAGGAGTCTCTAGGGACTTGTTCTTCTCGGATTGGTCAAGTTCCGTTGAATAAAGGCACGTGGAGGTCAAACCTAGAAGACTCGGGTTAGAATTAGGCAGATTGATTCTTCTGACTGAAACTTTTCCCAATCAAATCAAACCGGGAGAGTTTGTCACTTTAAATCTGTAATGGCGGTGGCCAATCTATAGTACGGGAGTAGCTTTAGCGGTGGCAGTCAGTCCCAATTTCCAGTCCCCCGAGTTGATTGCTCGAGTGACAAAACAAAGTTCCAGTTTACTTTTCCTTTTCAAAATGACGGAAGATGACAAAAGACAAGGATGGAAATGAATGGGGAAGGAAAGTGAATAGAGAAAGCACGAGATTTAGAAGTCGATTTATCATTTCTGACGTCATTCTCCAGTAGTACACAATAGGATACCAAAAATTGAAAATCCGTCGTAGTCCTCATAAATAAAAGAGAAAGTTCACTCACTTTCACCTCAAATTGAATCAAGCAAAGGGAAAGCTTCGAAGAGGGAGACAGTATGAGGTCAAAATGCAAAACAATCCTTGAGCGCATGAGCGTAAATAATGTCTTATTCGTTTTACAGCCTGGGATTCAGCTTGTTACTGGGTGTTGGTGCCGGGCGGTTCCTGTCTAATCAAAAGAATGAGCCCCGCGTGACCTGGGTCAAGTGTCTCCTTCTGCTTTCTCTCCTCGTCTTTACCTCCAAGACTTGGTTTCGGAATCAAGACTGGCGTAGTCGTGAATCACTCTTTACGTAAGATAATCATCAATTAACTAATTACGAATAATGAGAGAAAAGCAACGCTATGAGGATCCTTTCTTAATTTGAATTTAAGTCCGCTGCGGTTTAACAGTGTCAAAAGGAAGCTTCCATTTATCATCTCTTGCTTGCGGTGTTCCCTTTCTTAAATGAAAAGTTATTGCATAAAAGCTCAAAGTAAAGGAGGTGTAAAGGGTTGATGTTGTAAGTGGCTTTGATTTCAGGTCTGGCTTAGCTCGCCTCCCGCAGAATGCCAAGATGCATTACAACTATGCTAATCTACAAAAGGATTTGGGGAATACGTTCAAAGCCATCCATCATTACAGAGAAGCTCTTCGGTAAGTTTAACCTTAAATTCCAAACTTCCACTCATCAACACCTCCCAGGAACATTAAAGTTTTCCAATGAGTGGAAGGAAGGTGGTCGTTTTCGTCGTACTACCTTTCGTAGTACAAGTTTTTGATACGTAGAGGTTACATAAGAGAAAGTGGAGGGTGTCAGTTGACATCAAAGATGATGGAGACTTGCCTTCTCCAGGGCACACGAGTCCATTGTGAATCACAGCACGGAGTGGTTCTCGGATTCTTCCCTTAGCAAGCAAACTTCCCTACCAGCCGGCCAGTCCCATTTGTATTCTGGCAATGTATTTTTTGCATTTGCACACCTTCCGCTTCCTGCCACGAGATCAGTATCTCTCTCTCTCTCATCCTTTCTTTCCTGTCTCCGCAGCTTCACTTTTTCTTCCCTCTTGAATCATCTTCATAAATATCAACCAAAAGAAATGCGAAGACTCTATCGAATGAACCAATGGCAACCACTCTGTCTCTTCCTTAGGCCTCATCACTCATTCCTTTGATGATTCATATGAGACAAATCCGGTGACAATCCAAAGTAGCTAAAAGTGTATACGAAGTTTCTACTTTTATTCTACAAAACAACAGAAAATATGAAAGCATATAAAGTAAGGCCAAAATATGGAAAAAAACTAAAGCCAACAAAATACGGAGATGGAGAATCGCTATAAATGGACTCCCGTTTTTCTTCTTCTCGTTTCTTTTGCAACGTATGCAATGTATTTTTTTTCCTGAAATTTGAACATCCCGACTGGTTGAGCGTGGAAGCTGTCAGAGCGTATTCATGGAGCTTAAGGGACTTTTAAGTCTCTTCTCCGCATCAAATTTGACGAGGCCAGTCTCCCTTACACATTCTCTGCCTCCTCTGGAGAAATATGGAAGAGGAGCCTCGTAAAATAGACGTCAAGCTGCCCCAAATGAATAGAAAAATGGAAACATGAGAAAAATGGAGTCTTATAATCTCTGGAGGAATTTCTCCTTCTGTTCCTCCACAACGAACTCCATTATTCTCTCCAGTTAGGAGGCTCCTGTTCTCCAGTGCTTTTTGCGATATGGGACTGAAGGCTTGTGCCCGGGTGAAAGTCCGGATGGGATGGGAATAAAGTGCGGCACTTACTCACTTTCATTGGTTCAAGAAGGTAAACACAAAAGTGAAATGAAGAAAGTCTTGGAGGGAAGAAGTCTTGAAGAGAAGAGGAGACAAATACTCGGAGTATTTGGAATGGCGGTGGAATCTCTCGTGGGAAACATCAAAAAATAACATGGAGCCTATTATCCCTCAATCTCCTCCAACCCTAGCGCCATTGCGATTCCAAAGTGTCAAGCGAAAGGCCTCAAGTAGGCGACAATTGACCACACAGACACGTCCTCCCATTTACAACTTAATGAGGAACCCAACTTTCAATTTCTCCCGGACACAACAAACAAGGACGAGATTAAATCTGAGATCCTAGCAAACATCAGATGTCACGTTGACGTTGATTGCTTACCCGCTACCACTGCTGTAAAAAAGTTCAAATTATGAGGTTGACAGGAGCTGTGATGAAAAACTTTATTTGCTAAACTCCGCAAGCATTGTCCAAACTGGCATTTAGTCTATGAGATTTTGTGGTCCGTTTCCGATTGACGAAAGTTTTCGTATCCGGAACACACACACACACACACCTTACCCAGCCGTGTGGTTTAGAGGTGGTAGAAGGAAAGTTTGTGTGCTAGAGGAACCCAGTCGATTGGAAGGATCTTGGAATTAAATTAGTTTTTGGGGGGCTCAGGACTTTCCCGGTTTCCAAAGGACAACAGCCTCTCCCGGAAGAAAGTTCGAGGAGAAAAGTCCATGGAAAAGTCCTGAAGCAGAAGTCGATCCTGTCAATTTCATTTCTTTTGGCCTTTACTCGAATGGCTTCCGCTGTGCCAGTGGCACTCGTCCCTGTCACTCCCCTTGTCCATTTGGGCTCAATCCTTACCAGACAACTTCTTCATTTTCGAGTACTAAACTTCAACACTCCATTGTCTCCAAGAGTCACGTGATTTAACGACATTTTTATAACCTTACCTAACACACTTAGTCATTACCACCACCCTACCAGTACTCATTGTTTCATCCTTTTATACAATGTCGGATTTCATCCCTTTCAAAAGGAGGCGGGTTCCTCATGAATTCCAAATCTCCCGTATTTGAAAATACCCGGAATAAATTCATCCATCTAGGACTAAAAGAATCGATGCTAAAGGGTATATTATAATGTAAGTTCTGAAATATATACAAAAATGCCATTAGAATGCTTTCTTCTCTTTCGAAAGGAGCCTGATTGAATTTATTATTTGAATTTGAATTGCAATTCAGCATAGTAAGGAGGGTTCATTACAACCAATCTATCCGTAGACACGGTTCGATGCCTCGCCAGTGTGGCGGAGACATATTTGCTCCAGGGATTTTTTTCCTGGTGAATGAAATGAGGATTATGTAGAAGACGGGGGTGCATTAGTTACGCCCGCAGCCCCTTGGAGTATTTTAACAATACATTCTCATATACACCGCTTAAGACCCTGGGTGCCACGGGTGCTGGAGAAAGCGGAGCTGGTGCTGGAGTGGAGCTCTAATACCCGCGCCGCATCGTCAGCCCTGAATTCCAAGTTTGAGAGAGACAAGCCACAGATCCGCTATAATTATTTCTCGTCTTTTGACTATATACACCGAAATGCCATCAAGATCATCAGCCTCTGTGATGAAAATGATTCACTTCCTTTCTCCTCTAAGAAATACGAGATATACCCTCAAGGAAATTCGGTAGATGAGGGAGATGAGGATAGGACATTATTTATGCATAAAGGAACATCTCACATTTCAAAAGAATCCTCCGTTCCAACCATTCTTAATCAAAAATCACAAAATGGAAGGAGATGCGGGAGATGGGGGAAGGAAGGTGACATCCAGGCCAATTTGGGGGAATGACAGCCTCAAGATAGAAGCCTAGGCTTGTGTCTTATGCATTACTTTTATGTGGTTGGGCATTGTTTCTTGATTTATTTGAAAGGCAATGGGTTGGGATGATACTGGATGTAATTTATCCTGTCCAGCAAAAGTGATTCCATATGGTGGTGGTGGTGGTGGTGGTGACTGGCGATGGTATCGAATATCGCTTTTCCTTTTCGTTTCTCGCCTGTTGATCTTGATGCTTGGACGTTTGTTGGATGAAAGGTTTTCGAACCAATCATAATTCCTGGCTGTCGTCGCTCTGAGATAAAGCAGCCATTCCACTTGAACTGAGTATTATAATAATAATTCCACCTTTTACTTTATTCTGCAGACTGTGGCCACACCATGCCAGTGCGAACAACAACCTTGGCACCTTACTCAATGACTCTAGTGAAGCTGAAGCTCATTTCCAACAGGCCCTTCGAATCAACCCAATCCATGCCCATGCCTTCTTCAACCTGGCAAACTTGAAACAGTAAGTCTCCTTATGGTCCTATGGACAAATGACATAATCCCTAGGTTCCTTGTCTGCATTAAGAATGGTAATTGAGAACTAAGTTCTCCTTGGGCTTCAGCAGAGCAATAGCAAACTTGTAGAACACGAGTGAGAGAGTCTAAATTCAAACTAATAATTCCCATGGTGAGCTCCAAGTCTCCAACTTGAGAATGAAGAGGGATAAAGGAGAGACTGGCTGGAACGCTTTTTAAGAGCGACAAATGAAGATGGACGTGCTCCCAGAATCTCCATTTGAATCGAGCTCCTTCTCAATCATAAATTATTCCGTGTAGCTCTATGGCTCTGCCTTACCTGCCTCTCCATGACTTTAAAACCTTGAAGGATGGCTTCGAAAGAACGTTAGAGAGACAATTGAGTCAGACATTGGGAATGGAAAGAGGAAAAGTGGCAGGGCCGTTCCGGTCCTACGAGTTTGCTTGGAGTTAGGCGGAAGTGTCGCTCCATTAAGAGTCCAGAGGGCCAGAATCTGGGAAATAGACGCCGGTCATTGAAGCAGAAGAGTCTAAATAAGTTATAATGACGACGGTTTCCCACAATTTTCGGATACCTGGAACCTTTCCAAATCAAAGGCACAACGAAAACTGCTATAGTCGTTTGAGAAAGGAATACAGATCGGGATAGCAGACGAAAGGGGAGTCTGCTGGACCATTTCCGTAAAAGAATTATAGCTCATCAGCGAAAAAAAAACAGCGGAGAGATGTAATCATCATCGGAACTTCCATACTGTGCTGCGGAGCCACTGGAGAAAATCCTATAGTTCCGACTATCTCACTTCATCATGACTCTTTCTCTTTTTCCTTTTTCTTTTTTCTGCTTTCTTTCGAACCGATTTCTCAATGGCTTCCAAACACGATTTTCTGCGAAACTTGCACTTTCCCCTTTCAAATAATTCATTTTAAGCTTCTCTTTCCGTTTAGTTTTCTACGATTAGTTTCATCAGAGCATGGAAGAGACCGAGGATTTTGAGAAAAGGAAAAAGAAATCGAACCACCATCAAGAAAAAGAATTCTGAACATTTCAAAAGGGGGGCTCTTTTTCACCATCATCCGTAAAAATCTCATATCCGAAATTCTTTTCCCCGTTTCCTCTTACTATCAAAATTAGAATCCTATTCAACTCCATTCCCATTGAATTTTCTTCCCAATGGGATGAGGAATAGAGGGACTCAATCGAGAAAGGAAAGCGTATCAGTGACTGGAAAATAAATCAAAATACACAGAAGAGGATGGGCAGATGAGAATACAAATCGAACAGCTCTGCTCAGCGGCGTTTTCCTTGCTCTTCCTCCTTGCTTCGTCTAAGATTGAGTAGTAGGAAATGATGATGATGGAAGTCTGACAAAATGCTTCCATGTCCAGACTAGTTCCAGGAAATAATAGGAGACAAAAGAGTTTAGTTGATGAGGCTCCATTTCGCAAGGGAAAGCCAAAAGTACAAAAGAAAAAGTCACAAAGGTCCACTATCACAGTCTCCAGTCCAGAGTCTACTAAAATGATGTCTCTGGAAAGGTTACAATTATGGTTAAAGCATCATCAATTGCACCAAAAGCTAAAAGACAAACTGGACAGATGAAGGGAGAGAACAAAGGAGAAAAATTCCGAACTGGAGGCGTGGTATATGGTACAATTGGACATGAAACCAATTCGTATAACATGATTACCCTGGATCTATAAGTGCCCCATCACTCATTTTCTGACTCTTCGAGCCAATAAGGGCTAAAGGCCGTGTCTGTTGCTAAGCTCAGTTTGCTAAATTACGAGATCGCCAAACTTTATCATTTCCTTTTCTAATTCTTTTATTTCTTGACAGAAGAAGAATCGATTTCCTAACTTTTCGATCTTTACAGCCAACAGGGTCATACCAATTTTGCAATTCGATTAATGGAGAGATCGCTAGAGCTTGAAGCCAATAATCCTGATGCACTGACAAACCTAGCGGCCATGTACGCAGACCTTGGATCAAATGCAAAGGCAAAGGAAATACATCTCAAGATCCTTAAAATAGAACCAAATAATCCAGACCATCTCAACAATTATGCAGCATTCTTACAGAAAATTGGTAAGAATTCTTTTGCATTACATTTTGCATCGAGCTGTGCTGACAAACATGATAAAGTGGAGTGTCACTTGAAGGTTTTTAAACACAAGGTTCAATTTCAGAGCTTCATTTCAGAGCTTCGTTTCAAAGCTTCATTTCAGAGCTGTCGTGTTTTAAAGGGTTGTGTTTAACGCAATCAAGAGATCCTCATCTGTATCCTGTGAATCGTATTTGACTGTATGGTGATTTCATTTAGGCCGGTTAGAAGAGGCTTTGCATTTTTACCAAGAGGCGCTGCTTAGGGATGCAAATCACACCGTGGCCCTCCTCAACACGGCCAGACTCATCAAAAAGTTTAATCTTCATGACAATGCCGAGTCCTTATATCAAAGGTTAGTCAACCGAGAAAGCAAAGGGCGGAGAGGAAGCGGAGAATTGGGACTTTCTCCTTTTTCCAAATCCCTCACAAATCCTCTTCCTCTCCGGACTCTTCCTCAAAGGAAGTTCGTTAGCGGTTTTTGCCACTTTACTTTTCATTCTTTTTGGCGACAAAGTTGTTGATGTGAATGTGAAACTTGTGTGGTTCTATATTTCCAGGGCACTGCTCCAGAATGACGATCCCCAGACCAAGGACGGATTAGGAGTCCTCTATCTATCCACCGGCAGAGCCACCAAGGCAGAAACACTTTTCCTAGAAGCTCTTCGAATTCGTCCAAATGATCCAATAGTCCAAGTCCATTTGGTAAGGAAACTCTCACACTGTCACAAGGGCATAACCTTACACGATTCCACTCTCTGATCGCTGATGCTGCCAAAAAATGAATATATTTTTCCACTCCAATGACATCATCTAACGGAAAACTTTTTCTTCCTGGAAAAAGTGCTAGACGGAATCATCTCAAAACTTTCTTTTTCCATCAAGATGAAATCTGAATGCCAAGAATCCAAATCCCAAGGAATGTGTCACATCAC
Organism: Pseudachorutes palmiensis; assembly: GCA_009869845.1. Lineage (NCBI taxonomy): Eukaryota > Metazoa > Arthropoda > Collembola > Poduromorpha > Neanuridae > Pseudachorutes > Pseudachorutes palmiensis. Next base: position 17,931 of record VNWY01000053.1, on the reverse strand, counting down.
ATCTAAATTAATTAGCATGTTCTCAGGGAAAGGATGAATATCTTGTATGATTCTTGAACTCTCTAGTTATTGAACAGGAGCTCAATGTCTAGCTTCCATTGTTCTGCCTTTGCTGGTTCTGGTGAAAAGTGATTTCACTTTTCCTCCTCGTATAACTTTCTCCTTTCTTCCAGGCTCAGGCTCGACTCCATTTGCGAAAGTATTCTGAAGCTGAGAGCCTCCTTCTTTCTGTGATGGAACAGACAAACTCCAGTCAACGAGAAGCTCTCCATCAACTTTCTATTCTATACAGTCATTTGAACAGGACATCAGACGCTGTCAAATATATTGAACGCGCAATCCTTACCTGCAGTCAGACCGAAATAACCTGCATTCCCATTCATGCCTTTCATGCCGATCTTACAAAAGATTTGGAAGACTTTGATTCTGCAATCTTGGTAACGCACTACTAAAATCCTAACTGTAATGTACCACTAAAATGTTACATGTTGTTTTTACAGAGCTATAAACGAGCTGTACATTTACTCTTCCTAACGAAAGATTGTTGTGGGAATAAACCAACGACAATCAAGATCCCGGCTACAATTGTCACCCATGTCCACCTCAACCTTGGAGCCATTTATCATGGACAGGTTTGTCGTAATAAACCTAATAATGCTTTCGTTTCGTTATACTTGGCTAAACAAAAGTGGATTTTAATTTGTATTTCATTTCAGGGCAAATTCAAAGAAGCTTGGATTCACTACAACGAAGCCCTAACCCAGGACTCTACTAATCTAGTCCTTCTCCAGAATATTGAAAAACTAAAACGAGCTGAGATCCAGCATAAGAGCACCAGTTCCTGCCACAATGAAACAGGAACAAAGTTCCTATCAGAACGCCATCATCACAAAAGTCTACCGCGGCCAACTAACGCAAGATAGCTTGGGAAATAGTTCCATACACAGAAGAAGAAGAGCTATTCTTAACCCTCTAGTTTTCCCATATATCAACAATAAAAACCTGATGAAATGCTTTCTTTTCGAGTATAATACCGATAATGTCTCTCAAGCTGATCAGATAATTAATGATTTATAAAGAGATGGATAAAGAAGATTGCCCTGCTCAAGCAGCAGTTGATTGATGAACATGTCCGATTCTCAAGGAAGATTAAATTATATATAGTACAACATGCGCTTTTCTAATGAGCTTGGTTTGTCTTATGAAAATCTAATGCTTAGCAGCAAATCGTTTGCACGATAGAGCATATACTGATTTCTGATTTTAAAGTGTGCGTTATCTAAATAGCTTCTAATGTACGCGATTTTAAATCAACCAATAAGCAGGTCCTGGACCGTTGTCGTAGTTTTCTTTTTTGAGTAATGACTGCTCGTATGCTTCTGTCCCTGCCAGTACCGAAGCCCCGATGAACGATGAATGGTAACGGTAAGGTGAAACTTGAATCTGAAAACGGAGGATTATGCTTGGTTAGATTTTCAAAAATTGAGCTTATGATTGAAGAAATTACGGTTGGCTGCAAATGCGGAGGACATAGCTTTCTCAATTCGAATTCCAGCCTTTCCGGAAACCCAGGAATGAGTGTAGTTCCGCCGACGAGGAAAATGTTCTTTGACATTTCTTTCCGAATGTCAACACCACAGTCCTACGAACAATAAAATATTTTGTTAGTGCGTATATACTTTTTTTATAAGAATTTCAAACTTGGTTATTGACCATTAATTTACCATAAGGGATTTGTGTAGAATATTTTGTAAGCTGTCACAATCCAATCCGTAAAGACCAGGGTCAAAGAATCCTTCGGCAACTCCTCTGAGGACCTCTTGGTTGACACCAATCAGGTTAGAGAATGGAAGGACATCTCTCAAGTCCATTTCAACAACGATTTCCTGTGAATCTTGAGATAGTTTCCGAACTCCTGGCACATGTCCATTTGCAACACAAACAAAGTTTTCGGAGATAAATCGAAGTACTAAATTCTCAACAGGGGTAGACAGGTAAAGTCCGTTTTCCTATTAAACCGAAAATCCTTTGCTTTACGAATTTGGCACAGAATTGGTTATAGTAAGAATTACCTGAGGCCCTAAGCCTTGACGAAGGGAATGCTTCAGTACATGACTTCCAAATGGTGCCCTTCCCCATCCCTGACTTAACACAAATCCTTGACTCACAGGAACAACATCACAGCGTTCTCCAATATCTACTACGATCCCATTCTCGCTGGAATGAGCCCAAAATGAGATCACGCTCTGGTGGCACATCAAAACACTCCGAATCTAAAAAACATAAAATATAAAAATCAGCATTGTAAACATAAATCGGACAGAATCCATACCCCGAATTCATTAAACAAGAGCTGGAGAATAGATTGCCGGCACTTCTTATCAATCATCCTTGGCAGAGTTAATATAAGTCGATAGCTACTCGGTGAAATCTTCAAATCCGAAAATATTTTCAACATGAAACCTTTCAAGGCACCCAATTCCACAGTGTTCTAAAAACCAAGGCCAAATTAAACCAAGAATTTGAAAATTAATTGGTTTTTACCTGGCACATTTTGGAACTACATTCAAATGGAAATCTTATTTTTGCTTTCTTCCTATTGGCAGGAAGGTAAACTTCGTCGCCGTAAATGACGCGTCCAGTCACTTCGTTTTCAGACATAACGGAACTAAAGAACAAGGCAGGCAATGTAGCTGAAAAGACAAGTTCCAAATAACAATTTAAGCCGGAAAAGTAAGCCTTTTTGCTTACGTTGATGCGTCAAAACTCCAGCTCGTACGTTCGTTGCGCCAAAGTCAATTAGTAAAACATCTCTAAAAACTGAAAGACGTGAGCTTAAAGTTGGAATGGCAAATGCTTTTGGAATAGAAATTTCTTGCTGAAGAGCTTCGATCCAACGCCTTGCTTCGCCGACGGTAGCGCATTGAAAAACATAGTAGTGCCCTTTCTAAATGTAAATGAAACAAAAATGTTTTGATATTGAAAAGCATCAATAAAATACAAATCCTTCTTTTACCCCGTCATCGACACCTAGAATTCGGTTCACCATCGTTTTCCCTTTCTCGGGCCCTACGAATTCTACTGGATCTAGAAAATCTACTTTTCCTCCAATGAGGTTAATCGCTTGGTGAACATCTTGACAGTCGTCTTTCTACATTAAAAAATTACAAATTATAAAAAAATTAGCTCACTTTTATAGTAATTACCTCAAAGCATGTTAAACTCCCATTCTCTGCAATGCAAAATTTTCGCTTCCATGCGTTCCAAAACGTTCCTTTCTTTCTAGCTCCACTTAAGACTTGCATGTGCCCTTCCATCCCCGTGTTTGAAGTTCCTGACACACCGTTGCTGTGCGTTGGTTCAGTAATTGTGAAAATCCGCTTTAGCATTATTTCCTGAAAATTAAAACCAACTCATTAATTCATGTGATCGTTCATCCAATCACAAAATATTCTCACCGGATCCCAATCAGAAGGGATGCGAATGTGCTTTGTGATAATTTCATCTGGGAATGATTTAGATTCATGTTCATCTTGCTGCGGTGTAATTGTAGTTCCGTTCTGGATAAGGAATGAGGAAGCATAGTCTGGAATTAGGTCAAAGCCCTGGGTCAATGGTTCCTTCATCTCTTTATTCTTCTTATGACGAATAGTGTCCAGTCCACATCTGTCCAGTTCCTGGTCACTGTCAGATTCCATCTGGCTTTCAGTCTCTTCCAGTATCACTTGCAAACCTGTAAAACCTTATGTAAAACCACCCCCTTCAAAGTCTTATTGTAAATCAACTAACCGTAGTCAATATCTGGTTCTTCATCCAATAAGAATTCATCCCTCCTTAATCCTTTGTCATACTCTGCTACTGGAAAGTCGTCATCCTCTTCACAATCAGAGAATACATTTGGCACTGGTGACTCGGCAGTAGTGTCACTCCTCTCTTGCTCTACCAAGTCAGTTCGATTCTTTGGAGACTGTGCTAGAATAAGCTTCGCCGCTTGTGGAATCAAAGAGTCTACAATTATAAATTACAAAATTAAAACTTAATTACTGCTTATGGTTCAGACTTCAGACTGCTGTCAAGAGCAAGACTGGGACCGTAGTGGTTGAAACTACGTAGTGGTTGATGTAATCCACTTCAATTAACATGCTAACGGTATAAGTGTAAAACACATAAAAAAAACTCACCCATGCAAAACGATGCGTTATTCTTAGTTGATAATGACATTGCAATTGCAAAGTGTAGGTTTTTTGGCAATCCAAGTAACTTCGTGTGTGTGCTTAACCAGGCTGATCTTTAGAAACAAAAACTAAAAAATTATAAAAATAAAATGGATGCAAGAATATGAGGAAGTTACCTTTAGCCCATGCGGCTGGCCTTTAAATTAATCATGTTCCAATTAAATTGAATGACTGTGACAGGATGTGATATCGTGAAGCCAAGCAGACAGGAAATGAAGATGATCAGAAGGGTGATAAGGGGTATATCTCCCCTCTTTATGCTTTTATCCTACTGTTATCCATATTACAGGTTACCTTTGGGTAATTGCGGTTGTTTACACCTGAGGCAATCGACCCACCTGGCCTCATGGTCCACTTGACATCAACCACCCCTCTGTCACTCTTTTGGCCACAAAATAAACAATAGGACAACTGTAATGATGAATGCATCAATGCGTTTACACAACAGATCAATAAAACAGCCACGGCGGCGGCGGCGTCTGCTTTCCTTCGGTAATTGGATAGGACAAAGGTATACAAAATTACGTGTCAGTCACGCAAGAATTGTTACCAACTATTCTGTTTTCGAACAAATGAACAAATGAAATGATTGAATTGACATGTCACCCAACATGATCGATATTCTGTTGCTATTCCGATCTTTGAAACTATAAGTTGATTTTTGTCGTAGATTTATGCTTGTTTTGGAAGATTCTTTGAAGGTTGAGACTAAAATTGGATGATGTGTAACTGATAGTTGGTGTTTGTACATTGAAAGAGCACCGAAGGTCAGTGCCAGGTCATATTGCTGAGTGCTGAGGTTATGGGAGGTAGTTGACCCGGAGGAAATCCAGATCGTGTGGAAGTGAGCATTTGAACGTGAACTTTTAGATGCTACTGTGAATGCTAATTGGGCTAATTCCTGTTGATAAAACAAATTAGACGACAATTGCTTGCAATATGCTTCAATTACTTGCAACAGGCTTTGGTTGTGATTTGTGAAGCCGAATTAAGGAAAACTAATTAACCAAATGTGTATAAATACGGTCCAATCAATTCTTTTGGTTGCAGTTGCAGAATTGTAGAGTTTGAATAATGTCGAGAATTCTAGGATTCATTTTGCTTGTTCAAATACTTCCAGTATTTTGTACCGTGACAAAGGAGACTTGTACTGAAATTCCAGGCTGGAAAATCATTGGAGGCAACCATGAACGTAAGAAATGGGAATTAAGGTGGGCCATATTTATTTTTTTACTTGTTATAGAGGATGAGACGGTGAGTGAAGAGCAGGCGCAGAAGAATTTCAATGACCTCAGACTCCATAGTTGTTGCGACTATAAAAGCAAATGCAGATTTTCAATTATCGAATTGGGTCCGACGAATGGGAAGTCAACATGTTACATGGAATCCTTCTGTAACGGAATGGATTCGAACGGGGTACGCTTGATTAGGAAATGGAAGACCAGCACAAGCTATAAAAACTACTGTTCAAACATTGGTGAAGTGGAATACGACACAAATATCTCATATTGCAAAGGTAAATTGCTTTAAATGTTGTTTATGATGATCAGATCAAGATTTTTATTCTAGCCACGAGTGCCTGCTTCAAAGCATCAACTGACAATAAGGGTCTTTTGACATGCCTCAGTAATGTGATTCACCAAGACAGTCTAAAGTACCCTGGATTCTTCAATGAAAACGTTTTCCCCTATTCGGAATTCAAGTTCACAAAACGTGACTTTGTCACTGATATCATCTACGAGTTGAAAGACGATGGAACCATAGTTCAAAGCACGAAACCATACAACCAGAACTAGATTTGTTAATAATAGAAAATAAGTTTTCAATTAAATTGTAAATTCAACAAAGATGGAAGCATTACACAAAACCAGACGTGTACCAAGTTATCTTATTTTATTATTCAGAAAATCCTGTCAAATTAATTCAGTAAAACACTTAAACCACGAATTAAATCTAAAGGTGTATGTACAGGTGAAATCAAAGTGAGTCTTAAATTAATGTCAATTGCAATTTCAAACTAACTTAAGAAAAGTGTACATTGGTCAAATCAAATTAAATCAAAGCACTTTTTATGTGCAATCTTGTAGTACAAGGAAATTAAAGTAAGAATTATTTACATGAACTAATTATGTGCAGATATTTGCAAAATCCTGTCATTAATGTCTAAAGTTTCCTTAACAAATCCCCCATCCAACATGACCTTTCCAATTTCATTCAATTTCAAAAGTAGTTCTCCCTTTTTCAAACCCATTTGAAATTCACATTCGGTGATTTCAGGTGATTCCTTGAAGTTCTTGACGACGTCCATTTTCAAAGTGTGACGCTTGCTCTCCTCCATGTAGAAAATTGTCACTTTAGGGTCCGTCTGGAATAAACAATGTTTTATAACAATGATGCAAATGGAATGATGCAAACTATTCTTACCAGTGTCAAGCACAAATAAAGGCCAGCTAGAATTCGACCCTTTGGATCTCTGCGAAGAATGGACTTGAACTCATAGACCAAGTTTCGCCGTTCAGCAACATCTACAGCGCTCTTAAAATGCCGTCCAGAAAAGATGAGGCTCTTGTGCGCATTCCGACGTCCTTTCTTTGTCTCCGATACAGACCACGAAATGTAGTTTGCGTTCACCATTGTGTACTCGTATTCTTTCTGCGCAGGTCCAGTTTCTCCTTGGACAAATAGGCCAGTGTGAGGATAAAGCCTGTCTTCCATGACAGTGACGACACGAGAGATGTGGTAGCCAGGGTCAAGGATCATGAACCCATTTCGGCCGTCAATCCGGATCTTCAGGCAGGCCATAACATGTTCCTTTTCAACGGTCTTTTGGCTTGGTGGAACGTTGCCAACGTATGTCGACTCTGTCTCAATTTCCTAAAGAAAAAATGAGAAAAATGTCAATATATAGCACATTTATTTTAAAAACTGTTCTCAAATTCCTTACCTCTTCACAAGAGACAATGTAGAATTTGTTGACGGCGTCATGTTTCTGTGGCAGAAAATAATTGATTCGATGGATCAATTCGTGCGCCAGTCCGACGCATGTGTAGTGGCTTGGAGTAATTGGCGGTTTGTATTGTCGGTAAAACGAGTCTAGGGAGTCTGTCTTCGACTTTTTGTATGCACGGTAAAATCTGTAAACAAGTTACCAAAAAAAAACAAATTAGTAAACTTGATTATTAGATAATTAAGAGCTAATTAAGTCCTAGAGTGAGTCATTTACCTCATGAAATTGTCAAGGCTGTTGTACTTGTGTCCAGCAACTGTCTGTTGCGACACATACTCCACAAAGCCAGCGAATTCTTCATATTTGATCACGTCAGAAAATTCCACAGTTTCTGGTGGTTGACTTTCCCAGACTGGGTAGGGAAGCGATGCCTCCAAAGGCCAAGGGTCATCCTGCTGATGAGCCCTTTCATTAGGACATGGACACCCAAAGTGGGTACCCGCATTGCTTCCGCTTAGCCCATTGTTGATGATGTTCTGAGTGTGATCATGATCATGAAGAACGCTGACGTGGTTGGGGTCATTGCTAGGTCGTCCATTGTTGGGGGGTGCTAGATAATTGGAGAGTTCGCGCCGAGGATTCGTGACCAAAGGAGGCAGGCCATTTTCCGGAGACGTGACGAGTCAGCTTGGCCATTCACAAGCCCAGCGTCCATTCCAACTGACAGAACCAAAGGCATTTTCAATTTCTTCACCGAACAGTAATCCTTTTTCTTGCTCTCGTATTTTCCACAAATCTGAAAAATAAAATTCAAATATAAACAACAAGCTCAGAAAGTTTAGGTTTTTTAGCTGGAAAAAGCCAGATTATGAACCTTGAAACTATAAATGTAGATTTAGAAAATTCTAAAATATTGTACCCATAAAACGTTTGTAAACGGTAGATGCTGATTGGTCAATTTTACTTGACTCGGATGACGTTTTGGCGAAAATAAGGTTAAGCGCAGGAAGCTTTATCTGAAGCCTTGGTGTTAATTCAGTTTGGCCTGAATTAAGATATTTTTTGGGTTTGGTGTCAAGGGGTTTAAGATTCTTCTGTGTTGAATAGGGCTATCGTAATCGTTGAATTTACAACGACACGATTAAACTTTTAGCTTTGTGTTTCTTTTTTAAAAATGTCGCACAGACACGAGAACGTAGAACTGAATTCTTTATAGCGTCAATAATAACAAGGATTTAAACTTGAATTTTTTATCTTCCATATTGTTGTCACAATTAAGAAACTCAAAAACTCAAAAATACGACTGCAGAAATGCAGACGGGGTCACTGAACTTAAAAGAAACCAAGAAATGTAACTCAAGGAGAGCTCGAACTCAACTGAAGTAGGGAGGTAGGAGTGCAGCGATTATTTATAGGCGACGCTTACGACAACGAGCTCAAGTATTTATAACCGCAACGTAAGGAAAAGCATCATGGAATTTAACTCCACAACTTGACAATTGGAATATACATTACAGCCTCAACGGAAATTAGCATTAAAACCCTCAACCCAGGACGGCTTGACGTCGTGGCTGGCATGTCGCCACCACGTGCCTATAAACCTATTGTTCTTTTATGCATATTTCTCGACCTCATGGGAGCTCCGTGTCTTTGCATGAATTCCCTTGAAAATGGAAACGGCGCAACAACATTATGGCCTTCCAGTACTTTTCCATAATTCAGAAACTAGATATCAATTCCAGTAAAAATCAAAGAAATGAGAGACAGTTTATCAATTATGCAAACTTGTGCTTTCGTTCTGGCTAAAAGCTACATGTCTTTGCCCATTTCCATATCTCTCTTTTTCAATACAGAAATTAATTATATAGAATTACGTTTTCCTAAAAGCGTAGTTTAAGCCGCGCGTGTAACGAAAAATACGTCTGTGGTATATCCGATAATGACAGGATTGAGGCCAAGCAGGTGGTCAACATCGATCTATTTTTAATAACCCGGACAAAGTTTAAGTCCAGAGGTAAAAGGTCAGAATCCAACTGCTGCGTATGAAAGGAATACAATAGAAACTAAGTCTTACCCATAAAAGGATTTCCAGAAACTTTGATGTAAAGGTTTTGTTGGGAGAAAGGTCGACTTTTAAAGTATAGGGTCGAATGGATTCAGTATGGCGTTCTTCTTCTCGTTTTCTCACGAATCTGAAAATTCAATTTTTAAAATCGCGTCTTTTAAAATTATGAAAATACAATGGTGAAATGAAACATTTTCTATTGATCAGGTCCAATCCCGGAAGCTTTTGGTTCATAGTCCGCAAAGGGCAGAGAACTCATAAAAATATGCAGGCATTAGCCTCTTTAAAAAGGAATGTATACACTTACAGTTCCTAGTTTATAAATATACACGGGGGTCAAAGGAACTAAAGTAGCATTACACATCTGTTTTCAATCGATAAAGAAATGACATGTCAAGGAAATGGCGTCTTAAATACAAGCATCCGTTTCTGCTTTTCATATTTATCTTTGAGCATTTCCTTTCAATGCATTTCCAAACTAGGATTTCTGAGTAAACATTAGTAATATGGTCCGAGTTAATTCTCGAGTGTCCTTGGGACATGACGTTTAACATGGCTTTTGGACTTTGGTGACGCTGTGACCGATAACTATGGAGACATGAGGATGAATAATTGATTTCCATTCAAACCCACACTTGAATTAATCTTTTAATGATTACCTTTTCCTACTCTGGAACAGGATATTCGTAGGCAGTTTTTCCGCACACAAGAACTTTTATCCTAGAAAATGAATGTTCATTGATATAAGTGCAAAGTCAACTAAAATGACATCAAAACCGATTAGTTTTTTTCACTGATTTACGAAAGTTCAACATGGTTTGACACTTTTGCTTTAACTTGAACCAGTCTGTCACTTTAAGCCAATTAAAATCTTCACAATCCTATTTTTGGTTAAAGGAGATATTTTTGGGGAGATATTTTTTCTGAATTTTTGTCAATATGGCGTTTGTAACTATGCTGCGCTGCTGCCGGAGGTTAAATGTGTTCATCTGTTTCTACACCGGGGAGCTCAATGGAAATCCTGATGCGTCATCCGGGGGAGTTTCGGTTCGGATCGGAGTCGTAGACCGCAGGTTCCGGTCTGACGCATTGAAGTGCTGTGGCTAGACAGGGACTTTTTGGCCTTGAATTTGGAATTTGGAATGGGAGATTTGGGCTTCCGGCAGGAGGGGAAAGCCCACTTCCTCCTTTTGCAAATAGGAGAAAGTGGAAACACGGAAAAAGATTGAATCCCGGGTATCAGGAGATTGTAATGCTAAAATACCCGGGAGCTTCCATTCTACTCATCTCAAAGCATATAGGAAAACACCGAATTTTGAATCATCCGAAAATCGATTATCATCTCAACACCCGTGCTTGTGAAAATAAGGGAGCTTCCACGGGCCCTACAAAAACATTTCCCTAAATCAATAAATTACTTTCACGACGCTCAACTTTTTCCTTCTAAAAAGGGACGCCCTGACGAATAGAAAACTTCCATGATGTAATCAAAGCCTTGCAAAATCAATTCCATTGGTTTTTTTATTGCTATCAATTTTATGAAAGTGAGTCATAAAAATGTAACAATGGTGACTCTTCCAAGGCGAATTGAGTGCCTGCTCTCAATTGGAAATGATGTTAATTAGTCACATAGCCATAACCTACATGAGAATTTTATAGTTTAGAGAGTTTGTCTTTAGCGGCATAGCCAGGGGTCAGTGACCTCGCACATGCCTTAAAACTTTTTTCACAACTTCACAGTTACCTCTCTGATTATATGAACAAATGGAAAACGTTAAATTGTAAAAGTAAAGGCAGTTTTGGTTCTCGTCTAAACTGGAGAACCTCATAAGGAACACAAGGATGATGATGCAGTTTAAGTACGTCAGCTCAACGGTGCTTTGTCGTTGAAGAGAGTAGATGAACATCAGTCCGGCGATGGTGGGCGATGGTGTGCTAAGCTTCCTATTTCTTCCGAAGCGGTTGACATTTCGGGCAGTACCATTTTCCTTTAGGAATGGACTGGAGACCCATGCATCCAATGTGAAACCACTCGATTGTGCACTGGGGAAAAATTAGAGAAAAAGTTAGTAAATTGTTTCGTAGACTTTGGGTAAAGTTGAACTCACCTCTGAATTGTCACAAGCAATCATCTGAAAGAACAAGATTTTTTAGTTTAGTAAATCAATAATATGCCCTTGAAAGCTTTGTTTAGAATATACCTGTCCATATGAAACTTGATGGCAGATGCAATACGTCGGTTCATTAGGATCAACAGGCATGTCCAAGCTTGCATCTTGCGAACTATTTGTAGACGCTGCTTGCTCAGCGACTAATTGAATCTCTGATTTATGCTTCTTCCTTGCTGGACTTGCTGAACCACCCTTTTGAATCTTCTCCTCCACTTCTACCTTGGATTTCTTGGAAACTTCTTTCTCGCGTTTCCGGCTTCCTGTAAGTTTAATTTTTCATTAATTAACTCATATCCAACAATTACCAATTCATACGTTTACTCTTCTCTGATGCTGACACGTCTTCAGCAGGAGAACTCGGTCCCACTATCGTCCCATTCTTGATTTCACTTTCAAACCGAGCTAAATCCGAGTCTAGACGACGAATGTGCTTGTCCACCAATTCATACGTTTGGATCGCCAACTGAACCTTGTCGTCCCCATATTCTTTTGCCTTGGCGAACAATTTCTGTAAAGCACATAAGTATAAATATACAAGCCATCAAATCAATCCACTTCCTTCAGTTTCCAGTACAGATACTTACAGATATTTTCGCCTGTGCCTCTCGCTTCTTCTCGGAGCTAACGATAGATGCAGTCTTTAGTATCTCACTTCCCAATCGATCAATTTCTTTCATAACCGTTTCAGCCCTGGTGTCGAGGTCACGCATCAGTTTGAAGTTTCTCTGTAGTTCAACCGGAAGGCTCTCCAGGCCTGTAAAAATGAAACAAATCAGTTAACAAAAGCAACGCGAAAGTTCCTGTTGAAGCAAATTGAAGCCATAAGCTTTAGATTGAAAATAAAGTCCATCTCCATGCTATTAAAAGAAGCGAGTTACTACCCGAACCAAATATCCTCTTTAGTAAGCCACCACTCGTTAAATTGCACATTGAAATACTACGCTAATTAATGTTTTCCTAATGGGAAAGAATAAGAATGGAACCCACTTTTCGTAGTACTCTCCCACCATATTTGCATCACTTTTGTCTCTTTGACGAACGACATAATAGTGACGATTTAAGATCCTAATTGATTGTCTAAATTCCTTTGTAATCACAGCCACAAGACAAAACTTCAATTAACCACACATAAATGTAATTAAAGAAAGTACCAGTGTGTAAAAAAAAGAATAAATGAAACCAGTGTATGGAGCTGTGCTTAAAACGAAAGGCAACTAATCAATTACTTTCAAGATAGTGCTCCAAATAAATGGCCGTAGTCATTTTAACTCTGCAAAATATCTTCAAAAAATAATTGAAAAATTGAGCAAATTCAGCTTGATCTATTGCTTCGAATGCCGTTATAATTCCACCCAATTCCAATTAACCTATCCGATAACCAACTAAACTGAGCTTTCTTCACCGATTAAGTCAATTAATCGTTAAAATTTAACGTAATTTCTGTACAAAAGAAAAGAATTTGACAATTTGCTTTGTTTACGGAGGAGGCGGTTCAAAAAACCTCTCTCTCGTTCCTCAAAAACCGTCCAATCGGAGCTCTGTTTTTCATGGGAAATTGACTCTAATTTTCACTCTAATTTTTCACTCTGTCTCGAAGTTTAATTAGTGCCTAATTACACTCATTAATTTTTAATTTCCAGAGTAAACGATGATTTATTGTCTGTTTTAACAGAAGTCTTGGGAGTTATTGGCTTCGGAGGGCGTGGTCAGCGCCCCATTGTTCCAGATGACGTCACCTTTTCTCTTCCAATTTCACCACCTGTTTATAAATGTAATTTTCCTCCAAGTTCAAAGGTCATTTTCGCAATCATAATTTAC